>PVJL010003090.1:127500-169282 GCA_004026885.1 Lyroderma lyra
TTACCAAAATTTAATCCAAATAACCATTGCTTTCAGGCACTCACCGTAGGAGGTCACTTTCATTCTAACAATGCTGTCATTGCTCAGCGCTGCTCTGGAACTACTTTTCAGTGTGTATCTGGAACTACCTTTTTCCTCCCCTCCCAATGTTTTTATTAGTTTCACATGTATAAGAGAACATGATGTTTAGACATTTATAGAGATTATATAGTGATAATCCCACAGGTCTATTTCTCATCTGATAGCATACAAAGCTATTCCAGTGCCAAGGACTATATACCCTGTGCTGTACTCTATAGCCAATGACTATATATACCATATTTTACCCTGTACAATGCGCTCTATTTTGCCCAAATTTATGAGGGGAAAAAAAAAGAATGTACATTATACATGGGGAGTACTATTTCCATATCTATATAAATGTTTTTAATACTGTTATTTAAGCTTATGAGTAATTCTAGAAAATTCTACAAGTGTAATTCTAGAAATCAATAACAATATCTTTATACAAAATAATACCCTGGAATATGATAATCATTTTTTCATTGTTAAATTTATTAGGGTGACATTGGTTAGTAAAAATTACATAGGTTCCAGGTGTACAATTCTACAATACATCATCTACGTGTTGTGTTGTGTGTTCACCACCCAGAGTCAGTTCTCTTTCCATCACCATGTATTTGACTCCCAATCCCTCCTCCCCCATCCCCCCACTGATCCTCAGGTAACCACTAAGCTATTGACTGTTCATGAGTTTTTGTTTCTTTGTTGCTTTCAGTTTTATATTCCATATATGAGTTATGCTAAAGAAAATAAATGCTAAAATTCTTTTATAATACAAAAAACGAGTACCTAAATATAAACCAATAAAATTTTGAATTAAAAAATTAAAACCAAAGATTTTTTTCCTTCAAAGATTGGGCCAAAAATATGGGTGCTCATTATACATAATATGGCATGTGTGTGTGTGTGTATTTAAATAATAGTTGAAGAGTTCCCTGGTGGTGTAGTGGCTTCGGTGCTGGCGCTCTCAACGCTATGGCCTGGGTTCAATTCCCAGCCAGGGAAGTACCCACGTACAAAAAAAAAAAAAAGACAAATACTAAATAATAGTTGACATGCAACGGTATTTTATATTATTTTCAGGTATACAACACAGTGGGGAAGCATCTATGTAATTTATGAAGTGCTCTCCCTGATGAGTTCAGTGTCCACCTGACACCATGCATAGCTTTTTCAACATTATTAACTATATTCCCCATAATGTACCCCACATCCCCATAACCACTATGTGACTACAAATTTGCATTTCCCAATCCCTTCATCCTACTCACCTACGCCCCTCCCCTCTCCCCTCTGACACCATCAGTTTGAGTCTATTTCTGTTTTGATTGTTCATTTATTCTGTTCTTTAGATTCCACATATAAGTGAGATCATGTGGTATTTTCTTCTCAGTCTGACTTATTTCATTTGGTATAACAACTTTGAGTTCCATTCATTGTTGCAAATGGTACATTTTCTTTCTTTTTATGGCTGAGTAATATTCCCTTGTTTAAATGTACCACAGTTTCTTTATCCAGTCATCTGTTGATGGGCATTTAGTTTGCTTCCATATCTCAATGGAACTACTTTTTGAGAAATGTTTTACAGTTGGTTTAAAAACATCTTAAAAAACCGAAAGTACTGCTGCTTAATAGTCAAGAAACGAAATCTTTTATTTTAAAGAACTAAAATCATGTTACCTGTGTTGAATACCTTTTCAAATTATTCATCAAATTTGGCCCTGAATGCCTCTTGACTATTTCCAAAAAACTAAATCCTCTTGTAGAGAATGATGATTCACCACATTCAAGGATTTCACAGTAATGTTCCACAGGTTCTGACAGCAATTCCCAAATAAGAGTGATGAAGTTGTTTGAATGATGGTAATTGACTTCATTGAAATAAGTATATAACCATGAACGTACCAGGGTCATCACATACAAGGGTCAGTCACATTTCCTTATGCATGGGTATTTAGGGAACCAATGTTTTATAAAGCACTGAACACCATAAACACTCAGGAAATGGTTGCTATTATCACTATATTGTATCATAAAAGATGGTTTTAGCAATGGTGACTCTAATCTCTCTATTGGATGGAAAAGGACAAATAATACTAAATAGACCTCAGCACACTCTCCATATATGAACAGTTTCTGGATGTTTTGTTACAGTTATTCAAATAAAGGAGTTGACTTTTCTCTTTGGCTAGAGGCAATCCTCCTACCTGCTCACTGGTTAGTTTGTTTATTGTAGTTGCGATTCCCCATAGCTCTGTCATATCATTTAAAGCTTTCTTCCAATGAATATATCTTGTGTTTCTTTAATGTCCCTAACTTGTAGTCTTTAAATTCTGTCTACTATGTAGCTTCAGTCACTTATTTGGTGACTGTGCTACCGGGTCAGATTTTATAAGAGCCACAGCAAAACCAATACAGGAGATGATAGCAAGTATAATGTGATTCGGAGTAAGTTAGTAGGTAGACACTGTAGTGCTCCACCTAAGTCCCCTCTTCAGGGCTGATTTACCCATCCCCCAGCTACTGGAGGGACAGTAACACTGTGATAAGAACGTTGTAAACAATACTAACACACTGCCAGGATAGCTCCTGGAAGTTTGGAAAATCAGGGACCCACATTAAATAAACTAAAGATGACAGAATTACTATAATATTGGAAAAAGGGAATTAAAAAGATCACAGAAACACAAATACATGGTGGTGGAAAGAGAACTGACTCTGGGTGGTGAACACATAATGCAACACACAGATGATGTACTATAGAATTATACACTTGGAACCTATGTAATTTTTAATAACCAATATCACCCCAATACATTTAACAATAAAAAAAAGATCACAGAAAGAGGTATGCTAGAATGGAGTACATACTACTTAAATCCAGAAAACCAATAGCCAACCATACCAGTGTACGTGCCATTTACCAAAGTTACTGATACAGAACATGCTAAGGAAAGAGACACCAGCATCATTAAGAAGCTCAGTGGTATACACTGCAGGCCAGGATGGATGGCAGAAAATACTGTTATAGCTCACAGATTCTAGAATCTTGAAACAAAAGAGGTCAATGATAATACTCAACCATCCACAGCAAAGTGAGCCCAATTACTGTGATGAATGGGAAGATTAAAGTGGCAACTGGGGCACCTCAACTCCCCAAAAGATATGGAGATGGTTAGTGGAACACAGAGCTCACAACAGAAAAAATGGTGAGCAGGCAACAAGGGTATTGCTTAATTTATGCAATTTTTAAAAACAAAGGACAGATGTTCAGGAAGCTAGTAAAGTCACCATTTCTGACATAGACCTAAGCCAGCGCTCAAGTCCAGAACCTACTAACTGAAGTAAAGGTCAGATTCCTGTGAGGATGGACCCTGCAATAATGTACCAAATGTATTCAGTAGTAAATAAATGGGTGGCTATCTACCTGAGTAACTATCCATTGGAGAGAAGGGATGCTCAGACCTTTTGAGGGTTGTTGAACTCAGGGTCTGAAATGATATTTAGGGACCCAAAGTACCATCATGGCTTCCCTTTTAGAGTAGGAACATAGGGGATCAAAGTAATAAATGCAATTGTAGCCAAGTTCTGGCTCATGTTGGGTCCACTCAATCCACTAGGTACTTTCACCCAACTGGTAATCATTTTCTGGTTTCTAAATTTATAATTGAACCAAATACACCTTGTAGTTGACAGAACTCTCACACTGATTCCTTGACTTGTGGGGTAAGAGATATTATAAGGCAGAAAGCTATGCAAAAGCCTCAGAAACTGTCTCTCACTCCCAGCCAAGACAGTCAATCAAAATTAGTATCATATCCTGGAGAGAAAAGCATCTGGCCCCTACAAAAACCTAATGAAACATGGTGGATAAGTCATTCTACAAACATAACCAAGTAGTAGCCACAATTGCAGCTGCTCTGCCAGATGTGGTATCTTTGCTAGCACAGAGAAACATAGCCTCAGGCACTTAGTATGAGGCCATTGATCTGGGGATAAAAGTATGATCTGAAAAATGAAAAAGTTCATGTTCACATGAGACTGACAACAATATACATTTACTGTCTTGCCCTAGGGCTAGGTTATCTCTCTCTCTCTCTCTCCATGCAATAATATAGCCCAAAGGAACCTGGGTTGCTAGACCAGTAGTTCTCAACCATAGGAAATTTTGCTCCAAAGGGAACATTTGGTTATGTCTGAAGGCATTTTTGCTTGTTATGTCTGGGAGAGATAGAGAGTGGGACTACTGGCATCTTGTAAGTTGAGGCAAGAGATACTACTAAACATCTTAAAACAAAGAGGATAGCCTTCCCACAAGACAGCATAGATCCCAAGGAAACTGGAGCAGAGATCTACCATCTACAGCAGAAAACTATACACCATTTAAAAAGCAACTGCTATCATGCTGCAGAGCCCTGATAGAAATATCAAGCAACCATGCAGCCAGAGTTTCCCATCATTAGCTGGTTTATGTGAGATCCACAAAGTCATTAGGGCAAGAAGGAACAGCAACAATCCAAAGTAAGACAGAGGTCATACATTCAGGTTTGGGCGTGGCAAGGCCAGAGGACACAAGTAAGTTACATGTAGGTAAGCTATACACTCCCTGTTGTCTACCATGGTTACACTGACATATTGTACTCAGTTGTCCTCTATGACTGGGCGGAGAAGAAGGTCACTTTGGCTAGCAGATGGAGGGAAAAGATGCCAAGCTTGGTTCACAGATGTGTTAGTTCAGTATGTGAGTGAAAGCCAGAAATAGACTGTTGCACTACAATCCCATTCAGGTCGAATCATCCCAATGGACATGGCTCCAGGCAGTGTATTTTGTTACTCACTTGATGTGAAAAGAATAGTACCCCAAGATAAGAATATACATGGACTCATGGGAAGTAGGAAATGGCCTGGCTGGTTTTTCAGGGTCCTAGAAAGGGAAAATGGATTTGGAAGATTGGAAATGGATGGATGAATACATGAGAGTGGACACAAAGCACAGATATCCCTGTATTACATATTAACTGTCACCAGAGAGTATTTGTCATTGAAGAGTTACTAAATACCAAAGAGACAGTATGATTTAGCCAGTTGATATCATCCAACTTCTCTGTAATTTTCCACACCAGTGTTAGTACAGTTCATTAATAAAGTGGCCATGGCTGTAGCAATGGAGGATATGCATGGACCCAACAGCATGGGCTTCCACTGACCAAGGCTGATCTTGCTACTTCCACTGCTGCAGTTCCAAACTGGCAGCAACTGAGATCAATACGAAGTCCCCAATGTGGTACTATCCCTTGAGACCAAATAGCCCCTTGATGGCAAGATGGCCAGCTTAGAAGTCTTCCACCCTCAAAGGAGCACTCATCTTATGTGACAACAGCACTGGGATCAACGTGTGGTCAGGAAATGGGACTAACTTCTCTGCTCTAATTACCTAAGCCAGCACTACTACCCAAGGATTTACAGAGTGCTTGATTGAGCAACATAAGATCCCACAAAATAACGCATCAAACCAAGGGACCTACTCTACTGCAAAGCTATGAAGGGCAGTGGATGTATAACTGTGGGATCCACTGGACCTATCGTATACCACACTGTCCAGAAGCATTGGCCTTATAGAGCAGTAGCCTCTTATAGGTGCAACTGGAGGGCTTCCACTTCCATCTAATATGTAGTAAGCTGAAAATAGCATCATTCCTACCAGAACAAAAATAAAAATCCACAGAGAGCACCATGACTTTTCTTGAGCTTATCATAGAGCTAAAATCACTGGGCAACCAAGTAGCCTGAAGTGTAAGGAACAAAAACACAAATGCTGTCTCACTCATGGCAAAGCAAAAGAGGAGAGAGACTCAAGGCACCATACAAGAATGTAAGAAGGATACAACTAAAATTTTTAGCAAATTGTTAGACTGAGTGTATCAAATCCCTGATCACTGCAGAGACAGAAAGATCACATAAGGCTCTTCTTCTCCGACCTCTCCTGTGTTCACAAAACAAATTAAGGGCAGAGCAGAAGACCAGAGAAAGCTTCCTTCAGTGGTGCAGGCTCAGAGCACAGGAGCAGTTGCCACTGCAAAAAGAAAGTCACAAAGCCCTATCCCAACCCTGCTTTTCCACAGGACAAAATCTATAAGCTCCTGGGATAAAAGACAGCAAACCTTGGCACCTCTAAGGCACATGTATATGCAGATTCACTGTGGCTGAGGGAAGGGTAAGAAACTGTCCTGGATGCAGATATTTAGAGATCACTGGAGAAAGGCAAAAAACTCTTTTCTGCATAAGAGCTGACACAGAACAAAGCAGAGTTTGACTGCAATAGAAAAAAGGGGCACAATTACTAATGAAGCCAATACTCTAAGCCTCAGAAATACAGGGCCTACCTAAGGCTAAGGCCAAATAAGGAGACTAGAGAAACTTCCCAACTCCCACCACCAGGCTAGCAAGGCCCAAGTAACAAGCAAAAACAATTAACCACCACTAGGGGAGAAAGATGAAAACTGAGAGCAACCATCTACGAACGAACCATAGGTGCATAGGAAAAACCTGTATGAACATGAACATTGACAAAAACCCTTCAGTAATTCAGGTCTCAGCCTAAACACAGAGTAACCCTAGAAGAATTTGAAGCCTCTAGTATACTAAATATAATGATAGTAATAATCAAATCTAAACCCAGCTCAGCTCCTGATTATATTAACTCAACTTCCCCCAGCACATGCACACACTAATGACCTAGTATTAAGAGAGGTGTGATTGCTTTTCACACATAAGTACTATTTATCTCAGTCTCTGCTGTTCTACTCACGAAGTCCAATATTCAACCAAAAATTACAAAACACTAAAGGTAAATGGGGGGATGGGGGTGGGAATGCACTGTCAATAAACTAAACAATCAACAGAACCAGACCCAGATGTTGGAACTATCAGACTATGAATAATATGGAAAAATCTTTAATGGAAAAGATGGACAAAATGCATATGGCAAATTTCAGCAAGAAAATGGAAAGGATAAGAAAGAGAACAATGAAAATATAAAAACCTTTTATTAGAGATGAAATATGCCTTCCACTGGCTCATCAGTAGAATCACCATAGCCAAGGAAAGAATCAATGAACTTAAGGATAAGTCTATAGGCATTGTCCAAACATCAAGAGTAAAGAGAATGAATTAAGCAGAACAGAACATCCAAGAACTGTGGGACAATATCAAATAATCTAACATATCAAAAAAAGAAGAAGAAAAAAATTAGAAAAATATTTGAAAAGATAATGGCCAAGAATTTTCCTAAAATAATGAAAGAGCAAACCACAGATCAAAGAAAATTTAAAAATCCCAAAATGAATGAATAAAAAAGCAAGAAACAAAAAAACAAACTATCCCCTCATACATACACAAACAAACTGACACACATTTCTAAGCACATCATATTCAAACAGCTAGAAATCAAAGAGAAAGAGAAAGAAATCAAAGATAAAGGCAAGAAAAAGCTGGGGAGAAAAGACATGTACTAAGGAAAATAAGACATAAATTTTAGCAGACTGTTTGCCACAAATTATACAATCCAGAAGATAGAGTGAGATCTTTAAAATGTTGAAAAGGAAAAATAATAACCTATATCCTCAGAACCCTATATGCAATGAAAGCACCTTTCTAACAAAAGCTAAGAGAATTCATTCCCAACAGATCTGCACTACAAAAAATGTTTTTTAGAATAAGGTGTATGGTACCAGAAAGAAACTTGAATCTACAAAATGAAATTATATATCCAAAAATTATAAAAATGAAGGTAAAATGTATTTTTTCTCATTTTAAGAGATCTAAAAGATAATTGTCTAAATTAAAAACAGTAGTAATTAATTGAGGGTTTATAATGCAGTATGAGAAATGTAAAATATATGACAATGACAGCATAGAAGGTTGGAAGGAAAGAAGGACAGATTAGGAGTATGCTGTTATAAAGTTCTTATGTAGTACATGAAACAGTATAACATTATTTTAAGATAGACTGTGGTTATTTGAATATGTGTATTGGAAATACTAGGACAACAACTAAGAAAACCTTTAAAAGAAGTGTAAATAATAAAACAAATAGTGGCAATAAAGTGGAATTTTTTAAAATGCTCAATTCAAAAGCAAACAGAAAAAAAAGCAGAGAGAGCAAAGAATAATGAAACAAAAAAAACAAACCCACTAACAAAACAGTAGATATAATTCCAACCATATGAATTATTACATTAAATACAAGTGATATAAATACACCATTTAAAAACAGAGATTGCCAAATGGATCAAAAAGTAAGATACAACTGTATGCTGTCTAAAAGAAACTCATTTAAAACCCCAAGATGTAAATAGGTTAAAAGTAAAAGAAGAAACTATATATATATCTTGTGAAACAAAAATCAAAAGGAGACTGTGGAGGCTAAAATAAGACCAAAATACAGTGCAAAACAAGGAATATTACAAGGGAAAAACAGGGACATTACATAATAATAAAAGGATCAATGCAATAGGACAAAATGAATCAACATTTTTACCTACCTAAACCAAACTTTGAAATACATAAATCGGAAAGGGCTGAAAGGACAGATAGACACATCCACAATTGTAGGTGGTGACTTCCACACTAGTGACTTCAAATTGTAATTAATAGAACAAAAGACAGAAGCTTGCACAGGAGACCTGAACAACATTCTTAACCAACTTGACATAACTGACACCCAACACCAGCAGAATATACGTTCTGTTAAGTACATATAGATTTACCAAGAACTATCCCAGGCTACAAATCAAGCCTCAAAAACTTTAAAATAATAAAATAAGTTGAATTATGCTTTCTGGTAATAAGAGAAATAAACTATTGATAGAACTCAAAACCAGAAATATATCTGAAAAATGTCCTCAAATATTCAGAATTTAAATAGTACACTTTAAATAACCCAGTGATCAAAGAGAAAGAAGAATAATTAGAAAATATTTTAGTGCTCAACATCACTAATCACCAGGGAAATGCAAATGAAACCACAATGAGCTATCACCTCAGACCAGTTAGGATGGCTACTATCAAAGAGTCAATAACTAGCAAGTGTTGGCTCAGATATGGAGAAAGGAGAACCCTTGGAGAGACTGCAAACTGGTGCAGACCCTATGGAAAACAATGTGGGGATCCTTCAAAATATCTAAAAATAGGTATATAATACAACCCAGCTATTCCACTTCTGGGTATTTATCCAAAGAAAATGAAAACACTAATTCAAAAAGACATACACACCCCTATATTCAATGCAGCATTATTTACAATAGCTAAGATATAGAAGGAAACTAGGTGTCCATCAATTGATGAATGGATAAAGAAGATGTGAAATAGATAAATTAAATAAATAAATAAATAAATAAATAAATAAATAAATATGCAGCAATAAAAAAGAATGAAATCCTGCCATTTGTAACAACACGATGGATCTAGAGGGTATATGCTAGTAAAATAAGTCAGGCAGAGAAAGACAAGTACTGTATGGTTTATATGAGAAATCTAAAAAAATAAAACAAACAAAATAAAACAAAAACAGATGCATATAAACAGAGACCAAAGGGATGATTACCAGAAGGGAGAGGCTGGGGGAAAGAGTGAAAAGGGAAGAGGAATATAGTCAATAATATTGTAATAAGTTTACACAGTGACAAATGATTACCAGAATTAGTAGAGTGATCACATTATAAAGTATAAAAATGTCACATCACTATAGTGTACACCTGAAACTAATATAACCAATATAAGATTATATGCCAGCTATACTTAAATTAAGAAATAAATTTAAAAAGGAAAATATTTTTAATTAAATAAAAATTAAAACACAACATAGCAAAATTTGTGATGCAGTGAATGCATAAAGAAAAATGTATAGCATTAAATGCTTTTATTAGAGTGGGAAAAGATCTCAAATCAATGATCTAAGCTTTCATCTTAAGAAAAGAACCTTAAAAAAGTACAAATTAAATGCAAAGCAAGCAGAAAAAGAGAAATAATAAAGATGGAAGCAGAAATCAATGAATTTGAAGATACAAATACACAATGAAACAAAAACCTAGTTCTCTGAAAAGGTCAACAGGTTAATTTTGAAAAAATGACAGCAGGTGCAAATTACCAATATTACAAATGAGAGATATCACAATAGGTCATGCAATCCTACTAGAATAATAATAACTGAGTATTACAAACAACCTTATGGCCATATATTTGACAAAATAGACAAAACGGACAAATTTCTTAAAAGGAAAAAGTACCAAAGCTTACTCAAGAAGAAATAGTTAATTTGAATGTTCCTATACGTACTAAGGAAAATTAATTTGTAATGAAAATTTTTATACAAAGAAAATTACAGACTCAAATTGCTCTACTGCCAAAGCCTCTCAAACTTTTAAGGAAGAAAATTTTTTCAAAAAATTCAATTCTATACAAACTCTTTCATAAAACAGAAGAAAAAATTTCCTAGCTCATTCCTGATGTTCATATCAGAAAAAGACATTCCAAATAATCATTATCTTTGAACATGCATACAAAAATCCTCACAAAATATTAGCAAATCAAATCCAGCAATATATTTATAAAATTAATATGAAAGGGCCAAAAAGAGTTTATTCCTGGAACGCAAGATTAATTTAACATTTGAAAAATCAAATAATGTAATTCACCACATTGAAAGACTAAATAAAAAACTGTTACCATCCCAATAAATGTGGAAAAAGTTTTTGATAAAATTCAAATTCCATTGACCATAAAACCATTCAGCAAACTAGCAATAGAAGAGAAATTCATCATTCTAATAAAGAATACCTACAGAGAACCTATAATGAACATCATACACAATGGTTCACGACTGTTTTGCCCAAGATCAGAAACAAGCCAGGGATGTCTGCTCTCAGCATTTCTGTTTAACATGGAAATGAAAGACATAGTAAGAGAAAGCAAGAAAAAGAAATAAAAGCCGTAAGGGAAGAAATAAAGACACACTGTGTCTCTTTGCAGATGATATAATTATTTAAGAAGAAAATTCGAAAGCTAGTATGACTAATAGGTCAGTTCAGCAAGATCACACGACAACATACATGAGGGGGCCCCAAAAGAACTGGGATTATCTCCTGGAGGGTGGGCCCCTTGTAGTACATGCTTACCCCACTAAGTGAGTGTTCTAGGAACCCATCTGCATCACTGTAGTTAGGATTGTTGTTAGAGGATGTATTTGGCTTCAGTGAAATTTTTTTGGAGACTCAACATTGTTTACCCATTTGATGGGTGCTTTACACAATGTGAGGCATGACAACGCACAACCCTATACCATGCTGAGTGTTCAGTTTTTCACCAAAAACGGCATGACCCCTGTGCCCCACCCTCCCTATTCACCCAATCTCACCCCAAGCAACTTTATTTTTTTGTTGTTTCCCCAGATGAAAAATCCTCAAAGGGAAGTGGTTTGCCGACGTGGAAGAAGTGAAACAAAAATGGCAGAAGCACTAAAAGGCATCAAAATTGTCAAGTTCAAAAACTGTTCTGAGCAGTGCAAAATACATCTCAGTGGGTGTATTACATCAAACGAAGAGTACTTTGAAGGTGACTAAAATTTAAAACGTGTAAGAATAAATACACAATTTTTTATAAATAAATTCTGTTTTGGGGGGGGATCCCCCCTCATATACTAGAATGAACAACTGGAAATTGATTTTTTTAAAATACCATTTACAGTACAAATAAAAAACAAGAAATACTTAGGTATAAATCTAACAAGATCTGTACATAGGCTGAAAATGACAAAACATTGATGAAAGGAACCAAAAAAGACCTAAATAAATACGGATACACTTATTTAATGATCAGAAAATTGAATATTCTTAATGTGTTGATTCCTACCAAATACATTTAGAGATCCAGCACAATTTCAAGCAAACTCCCAGCAGGATCCTCTGTGGGAATCTACAAGCTGATTCTAAAATGTATATGAAGAATCGAATAAATGGAATATGGAAGTATGTAGGTCCAGCCCCCTTCTCCCCATTTGGGACAACTCTGAAAACCATCTGGTTTTGCAGCTCCCTGTAAGACGAGGTGAGACAGTTGCAACTGCTCTGAGGCAGCTTCTGCTTCTGCCCAATCCCGCCTTCCTGCCTGCCTCCCTGCCTCACACCAGTGTCTAACGCAACCAAACGCCAGTGAACCTTCTAGACCCAAGTCTCCACCTCAGTTTCCAGGGAACCCTGTCTAATGCAGTAGGTTTGAATGGATTTCTATACATTAAAATATTGAATATTTAAGAGGTGATTTGATTTTTTAAAAATTAGACCAATGAGACACAGAAAATGTTTAGGAGTATTATCTATCAATTTAGCTCTGATTCCTGAAGAATCCTATTTAAAAAAAATGTATGTGTGGTTACACAATTACACTTATGTAACATTCTGGAAGTGACAAATATTATAGAAATGAAGAACAGGTAAGTGAGTGCCAGGGGTTAAAGAGAGAATGGAATTGAAAGGGAAGTAGTGTGACTATAAAAGGGCAACGTAAGGGGTTCTCATGGTGATGGAAATGTTTGGCATCTTGACTGTATCAGTGTAAATATCCTGGTTGGATTATAGTACTAGTTTTGCAAGATATTGGTACCATTGGGAAAAATTGGGTAAATGGAACTTGGGATCCTTTTTATTATTTCTTACAATTGTTTGGAAAGCTACAATTATCTCAAAATAAAATGTTTAATTCAAAGAGGAAAAAATATATACATTCATGGACAGCTTTTCAAAAACTGAGCTTGAGTGAGGTTATTTGAGCATAATTCCAATACACAGGATAAAATAAAAGATAATGTGAAAGATCAGGCCTTTGGCAAATTATAGTTTATAGTTTCATTAGGAAGCTCATAAAATCTTCCCTCAGTCATAAAAGTGGGGATGCTCTGACCCCAAATTTTAGTACTGCTTCATGAATCCAAGAAAAGTATGGAGAACTATTTGAAGTCATTTAATGTATACCTTTTGAATTTTCTTATGCCACCTGAAAAAAAATCTATAACCAGTATGTCTACTTATAAATGTTAATTAAAAAAAATAGTTTCTGAAATTGGTGCCTACTTCTCAAAAGACCTCTAAACCACCAGAAATGTGACTAAATTGACACTCAACACAAGTTCCAAACTCAAGATGATTATCAGGGGTGGGGGAAGAGAAAGACAGAGGAGAGAGAGACAGAGAGACAGGCAGACAGAGATATCTAATTGAAAAACATTTTAATTCTCAGTTTAAAATTTTCTGTATGTTAACAGATAAAGGGACCATTTATTATTTTTAGAAAATACTTCCTTATGTTTTGTAAGTTATAGAAAATTTATGCCACTAATCTGTTTTAGAAGACTTTTTAAATAATTGGTTCAACCGGTACTAAAAAATATTAATTCTTTACACAATAATATTGAACAGGTAATATAGACTAGGATAGATCTATACAATGAAATATTCTGCAACCATTAAGAATAACACAACAACTTTCTGTGAATCAACTGAAAGGATCTCTAGACACTTTAAGTGAAAATAGCAAGTGAAAATAGAAAAGAGCGGTGTGCATGGATGTAAAAGCAAACAATACATATGCAGAGAGCATCTCTCTGGAAGAACATTCAAAAAACTGATTTACAACAAATACTTCCTAAACTGGCCCAGAGCAGAGCTGAGAGAGAAAGAGATCATTTTCACTGTGTACCTGTTTGGATCTTTGAGTTTTGTACCATGTGCACGTATTACCTTGAATAAACATTTTCAAGTAAAGTTCTTTAAAAAGTGAACCTGTGAATAAATGGGTTATACACAACATTAACCATTTTAAATTGCTACCAGTGAAGCAATATAAACAAGCACAGATTTTGAAGTAAAATCACTTTAAACTGGAATCTACCATTTACTGGTGAGTGTGGCCTTGGGCAAGTTATTTAATTGTTTTACCCTCAGATTTTGGTAAAGTGGGGATTCTAATGTCCATCCTCAAGGGTTGTTCAGTGGATTAAATGCAGTGCATAAAAAAAATCCCATAGAAGACATGCATGAAATAGCATCTATTTCCCTCATCCATACTCTCATCCACACTACGGTGGCCCTGGGATGCTGATGAATCAGAAGGAGTTCTCAGTGACTTCGTTCTTATACGTGATAATGTTTCTCAATGTCAATAAAACATATTGAAGACCCCAGTGGTGTTCCCTATTCTCTTTCTACCTCCTCCATGCAGCTATGATCATCTTATTTGAAGCTGCATTAAAATTCTAGAGTAGACACTTAATGATATTGTCTTAGTTCAGGTTCCATCAAATGCCGAGCCTGAGACAAGGCCTTGGTTGGGTACAGGTGATTTCTTCAGAGGTGCTTCCAGGAAGCAGGGGAAAAGGAACCAGGAAAATGAAAAGGGAAGGAAAAACCAAGTTAAAACTGCAGTACCAACCTCTTTGGGGCAATGAGGACTTGATTCAAACAAGGCCACTTGAGAAGTATGCACAATACCCTCCAGAATTGTCTACCCAAAGGACAGGAGGCTGGAGCATTTATCCACTGGGTTCTGTCCCCCATTGGTTGTGGGTTGACCTTGGGGGCATTAGCAGCCCTGCACGTATAGGCTGCACTTGCACATGAGCAGGCTCCCGTGGCATCAGAGAATGCCCCAGGGAAGCGAGCGGGAAGACACAGAGGCACACATAAGCATGGCGCTGTCAGCACAAGGTGACTATGAACTTGCCCGGAACTGTCTAATGCAGCTGCAGCTAAAAACAGAGGTGGGCTGAGGAGATGTGACACGGGGCGCCAGAGGCACTTGCTCCATACGTCATCCAGAAAAATTCTGGCCAAGTTACTGCTGCTAAAAGAACAAAAATGTCACAATTGTCATAATTTTCTTTCTTGTCTTTCTTCTCGTAGATGGCAGTAACAATTACATGTTTAAAGCTTGTGGCATTTTTTCAGTGATCCAAATGCTGGGAACAAACCTGGGCATATTTCTCCGACAGGCCTGAGGTGCTGAGCAGGCATGACATTGACTTCTTAATAGATCTTAAAACTATGCTCTCTTTTCTTTTAGAACATGGGCTGAATGCTCCTATTTGGTATGGCTAATAAAGGATAAAGCAACAAATTTTCCTCCCCCAAATCCAAAAATTACAGAAAAAGTTATTTTAATCCATGGCAGTGCCAGAAGCAGAGGAAAAGTGCCACCTGCAGATCAAAACAAGGAGAAATTTCTGGAGAATATAAAGCCAATGAGAAAAGGCAGACAAAGCAGGGTCAGGCTTCTTCGCCGTTTGACCTTGTTTTCACTTCTACAGGAACAGCTACAAACACAATTACCTGTGATGCAGGAACTACAAAAATATAAGCAACGCTTGGATCCCAAGCAGTGAGACACGGAAGGCTTCTAGCTACAGAAACTTGGAAAATAGGTTTAATTCTATGCCATGATGGCAGGAGACTAATGGGCACTAAGAATTTCCAGCTCTCAGAACACCTATTTCAGAAAGTAATATTAATATACCCTTGAATGCAGTCTACATTACCAAACCCCATCGTTCCCTCCCACCAGGCGGGAGATGTCCCGACAGAGAGTATGGCCTGAGCCCTATAAGGTTCTCATAAAACTTGAGTTGCCTTGCTTCCTCTTCCTATATTTTGCAACCCTTTGTAAAGGTTATTACAAAAAGTTGGTTTTGCGTCCTTCTACTCTATGCTTATCAGCAGGAGCATGTTGGAAGAACAAGGGTCAAAGACAAGCTGGCAGCAGAAGTTGGCTTTAACGTATGTAATCAAGCATGAAATGCTAACTCTCAATCCTGTCTCTCTGATCCAACAAGGAACCTGAAAAGATGAAGAGCACAGAAAGCAGCATAAAGAGAAGAGCATGAGATGTAGGCAAGATAACTAGCCAAAAACAAAAGCAGACAAACAAAACACACACACACACACACACACACACACACACACACACACACACACACACACACACACACACACACACACACACACACACAGACACACACACACACACACACACACACACACACTCTCTTGGGACATCTGACTTCAAAATTCGTCTCCGGAATAGAGCCATGAGAACTGATTTCTAAACTTGGAATTCTGACGCCGGAGACTCCTGGGTTGGGTCCAGGGCAGGGAAATGAGAGAATCTCCAGTTAATTTAAACACCACAAAAAGGAACAGGAGCGCTGTACAACCATCCTAGCCAGGGAGTGCTGGGCAAAATAATGGCCTTCCAAAGACATCCATGTCCTTATTCCCACGACCTGTGAATACGTTGCTGCATGTGGAAAAAAGGAGTTTGCAGATGTTATTAAGCTAAGGATTTGGAGATGGAAAGATGACTCTGGGTTTTCTGGGTGGGTCCAACATACTCACAAGGGTGAGAGAGTCATCCAACAGAAAATGGGAAAACAAAGTGGAAGTCCACGTGCCAACATGGTAAGACTCACAACCCCAGAACTTTGGCAGCCACATCTATAACTGCAAAAAGGAGATGGGAGGATCCTTTGCTTAAAGTATTGACTGACCTAAGGGGAGAAAAAATTACATTCTCAAACCTTTGTATCCCCAGTGAAATATCAGTGTCACCAAATCGGTCGTACTCTATGGTGAAGTCACCAGGCTACACACAGAAGTCCCAGTTACACAAATACCCAAGAATGAAGTTTCCCATTATCCTCGCTCTTTAGTGGGAATACTCAACCAAAAATCATCAGGTATTTGAGAAAAACTTAAGAGACTGAAACATATTATAACAACAGAAAGAGGGCAACTTAGATGAAATATGAACAATGTAAGAGGTAAAAGAAAATATTTTTAAAAGTCAATATTTACTCTGAGAGATAAGTAGGAGATGTTGCATCACTGAAACAAGGCCAGAATAATATTTCATAAAAAGCATTCAAAAATCACAAGAGTTCTCGACATTAAAATTTTGATAGCAGAAATGGTTTTTTAATCAGTGAAGGAATGAAAGACAAAGTTGACCTCTCATCAGAACAAAACAGTACAATGATGGCTACTAGATGAATATCTAACTAAAAGTTAAAAAAAAAAAAGCAGAGGGTGAAGGGTAAATTATCAAAGAAATAATATAAGAATCTTCTTAGAGCATAAGGATATAAAACTCTATGTTAAAAAGCCCAAAAACAGTAAATGAGAAAAAAAGTGGCCAGCATATTAAATGAGAATAAAGAGAAAACATCATGAAATTGTCACTGTATTGGAATAAAACTATCATAAAAGCTTCCACAGAGGTAAAAACATCAGATACAAAGATAAGAAAATAACTGGTATCAGGCTTCTTATGAATGTTATTAAAAATTAGAAAGAGACAAGTCAATGCTTTCAAAAGTCTCCTAGAAAATTATTTCCCATTTGGAATTCTACATTGAAGCAAAATGAGTGTAAGGTAAAATAAATAAATCTTCATGGACAATCTTTCAAAAAATGTATCTCTTCTATGTCAGAGAAAGAACTCCATCAAAATGCAGAAACAAGAAAGAAAAAATACTTTAAACAAGTTGTATGTTCTGGAATACTGTGCATTTATTTTAAAAGTAGTTTAGAAGACCATTCAATGTGAGAAAATGTTCACAGTATATTATTAAATAATAATAAGACACTGGAAGTACCACATTCAGTGTGATTCCAATTACATGTATACGCACATACGCATAAAGACAAAAAGAAACTGTAAGATTACATTAAAATCTTAAGGCCTTCGTTTCTGGGTAGTAAAGTTGTTTTCATTTCTTCCTTTTTATTTTCTGTATTTTCCAAGCTTTTGATGACAGAAAAAGCTCCATTTTGTAATCAGGAGAAAGGGCAGCAGGAAAGGCAGCAGGAGATGTTTTTGCTTTTAAGAAATGAGAAATAAGTGAGTGGACTGAAATCATCAATCCTTAACAGATTCTCTCGGCTTTGTGAGAATTCATTCTCAATGATACACTTATTTTTCCCTCAAGTACATATTTTCTACAACTGCTCATGCTGATGCCTCTGAACACTATTAAAATATTAATATATTCTTCTCATGTTGTCCTCTCATGTTGCCCCCTTTCTATCTGAGCAATAAATCTATATTTTTCCAACCTCTCAAAGAGGTGGGAAACTTGCCCAAGGTGACACAACTGTGCATTGGTGGCGACAGGACGAGGACACAATAGTCCTGACTCCTGGTCCAGGATTATTTTCTTGGGAAAAAAGTTTCTAAAATCCATTAAACAATTTTGAAATGTTTATTCTTTATGTATGCTCCTTCAAATCAGCAACAAAGGGAGTTTTCACCACTTCTATTGTGGACCCAATTCCAAACAGCGTCCAAGGACTCCTGCCTCATGGAGAGAGAAGATCCATTAAGAGCATTAGGCAAACATCAGTGTGGCCCACAATACTGGGTACCCAAGGAATGTGTAGTAACTACTTTTCATTGATTGGGTGAAAGCCAGCAAGATGAACTGCAGAACCAGGAAAGTCTAACTTAGGCTATCACCCATGGTTTCCTCATTTATGTGTAAAGACTCCTAGAATCCTGGAAAGTTCCCAACCTTACCAAGAGGCTGACACACATGGGTAAAAACACCAACCATTTACAGACATGTGAGAAATAAACAAACTTCACCCACATAGCATTCTGCTGGGACCCCTCCTCACAAAACAACAACAACAACAACAACAACAAACAAGAAACAGAACAAAATAGATTTCAACAATCTGTCAAATCCATAAATGGTATGTCATCTAATAACCCATGGTATGTTCTAGAACATATCAGATCAGCCTTTCAAATGGTAAATTTCCATGAACTAGTAATGAAACAGCATTCCTCTTTGTTAAAAGTCCTCAAGTCTGGCATTTGAAATCCAATCCAACTCAGAATTCTTTAAACATTAAATCCAACTTCTCACTCACAATAAACACAACATCCAGAAAGTATCATTAGCCCTAAGTTAGTTAATATTATTTCCCAACATAATAAGAACTGCTACTTAAGACAGTATGATTAAAAAGTCCATATGCCACATAAACCTCATGAACATGCCTCTTTCAACTTTTTAAGCATCAATCATATAAAGAAAACTAATACCATGACTTAATACTCTCTTTACTTTGCCAAAAACCTCTCCCAATCACCACATACACAAAAAAACAGTATAATCTAATGAACTTCTTTGTGTTGGTGCACAATTTAAATCTCAGTATATGTATATAGTAGGCTGACCAGATGTACCATTTTAAATAGGACAGAAAACAACAGTACTGTCCTACTTCAAATAGTACATCTGGTCAACCTAGTCTCACTAAGCTAAATTCAAGGTGTCAGTAGGCTGACCAGATGTACCATTTTAAATGGGACAGTACCATTGTTTTCCATCCCATTTAAAATGGTACATATGGTTAGCCTAGTATTATATAGGCCATTTTACTCTCCATCCAAAAGAAGGAAGAACAGATGCCTTTGTAGTCTCTCTGGCTGTGACTTCTACTGCCAGAATCCTAATCATGTTACAAAAAGAAAATCAGTAATATCTTAAAGAATTCATCATTAATTTCCTTTTTACTCATAAGACAGAGTGTCACACTTTGGAATTTAAGAGTGCTGAAATAAACACCCTTTTATGGTTAAGAAAAGCTGATTAACTTTTGAGGAAATCATCGTTTCTTGTTAGAAAGACAAAATAGTACATCAAGGAAAAATATACTAATTGATGGCTTTCTAAATAAAGCATGATCATTGAGTAATACTAAATTGGTTGTCTTTGGGTGTCACATTAATCTCTTCATTATGTGGAACCAGGCTGGTTATTTTGTGTTTCAATCCATCTTTAAGAGCAGCATTTGATTAATCAAGTTAATGATGACAGTTTTTAGCTAGTGACAAATGATACGTTTATTCAGGACCTTTTTCAGATGATCCAAGCTATTGTTAGCAAAAGAAAAAGAAACATCAATATAGAAGATTAGATTAGTACGCCTAATTTAAACTTTACACTTACTCTAGCAAAGGAGATCAGAAGTAAGATTAGTTAAGGAGTTAAATCTCCACCATAAAAAATAATTACCATCAAACAGGGCTTGCAAACTCATTCAGATTATTTTATGTTAAGGAACATATTTAAAGCTGCATATCTATGCTACTTTGACATTGGCGGATTTCAAAAACAATTTGACAAACACAATACCTTATCAATTAAACTACCCACAAGGTAACATTACTAAAATCACAACTGTTTAGCAGACTCCTCTTAAAAGTAACTGTTAATACACAATGAGAGGGCAGCTCGTTTCCTCCTTCATTAAAGGTAACTAGGTAGCCAGTTGGGATAGTCCAATTTATCAGGGGTTGGCAAACTACAGCCCAGCCCCAGGGCCCAATTCTGCTTTTATAAAGTTTTATTAGAACATTGTCACCATAGTTCATGTATGTAATGTCCAGAGCTGCTTTCACTCTACAATGGCAGAGGGAAACATATGAAAGCAATATTTTCAGTATACATTAATTTTATAAATTAAGATATAAAACGTTTACTCAATATGAAGTCAATCAATGAGAACAACCAGTTTTGTTGAACACAAAATTAGAAATGAGAAGTGGCAGATGACAGTTCAGTCAAAACAGTCATCCCTGTCTTTTTGTTTTGTTTTGTTTGTTTTTGTATTTTGTTTTGGTTGCAGAGAATTGATTCACACAGATAAGTGACTGCAAATAGTAACAGTTTTTTAAGCTTCCTTGCAAACTCAAGATATTCTACAATTAAAAGATGATAGAAGTTTATTCCAAGAAACTGTACAAGTTAACCTGGCAGCCCAAGTAAACACACAGCTGATCATCAAGGTTTTAAAATTCAGTACCTAGCACTTATGTCGTGTTATTTTTTAATATCATTTTTAAAACATTATTTAATATAAAGAAAATTTTAGGTTTCCACCAGGGTTAATAATATGTTAAGTACATAAAACTGATTATCAAGTACTTCTTCCCCACTTCTGAAAAAATGTTTGTTCCAAATTTCAAACACGTGATCTTAGTAAGAGCTTTCATGTTCCCTGATTTTACTACTTTCCCTGACCACAGTGCTTAACCCAAGTCAACCTAATCAGAGCCTATTCCCAGAATTCTTTACCTAAGCATCAGAGGGAAGACATTTCCATTTCATCTTCGATGTTGAAATAGAGACATATGAAGCCTATATGTTGCCAGAGATAGTACTTTTCAGTCTTGTAGAGGCATCAGATATAAGGGGATGACACTGAACAGAAGCAGAGGTAAGAGACGAAAAGAGTCAGTGACACTCAAGTCTTTGCTCCCGGTTATCCACACCCAGATGGTTGCCTTCCAGTCCTTCATTGCAAAGCACCCAGCCCAGAGCTGCAGACCAGGAAGATCTGTGTCTGTGGCAGTGGTGGCAGTGGCAGAAGGATCAGGTTCCTGGGAAGCAATGACAAGTGACGGAGCCAACTACAGCAGCTGTCACACAATGGCCATGATGACAGTGATATCCTCTGTGTTATTTTGGGTGTTATGCTTTGTTGCCTCCTGGCTGTCATATCCGCAACTTGGTTCTCCCTTTTGAAGATTCTGAAAGCTATAAATACTGTTTTTAACATGCAGATGCTCGTCAATTTACTATGGGGTTACATCCTGATAAATCCTCGTAAGTTGAAAATATCAGAAGTCAAAAATGCATTTAATACACCTGTCCTACCAAACATAGCTTAGCTTAGCCTGTCTTTAACATGCTCGGAACCCTCACATTAGCCCATAGTTGGGCAATCATCTTGAACTTCATCTCAAGAGAAATTATCTTCCTCTCCTTTTACTCACCAGAAGCAGGAGACTCAGATGGGCATTTTGTGGACATAATGGGATGTCAAAACACTGAACACAATATCCAAAAAATGCTGGCAGTGCCACACACTGGAGAGTACCTGTTGTTCACCCTCATGAGCACGGCTGACAGGGAGCTGCAACTCGCTGTTGCAGACCAGCATCATCTGAGAGCATTGCCTGACAGTAGTGCCAGCCCATGAAAGGATAAAAATTCAAAGCATGGTTCCTACTGAATGCATATTGCTTTTGCACCATCGTAAGGTCAAAAAATCCTAAGTCTGGGATCGTCTGTATTCTTTTCCTGCTTAAATAAGCCAGGATTTTTTGTTATTGCAATTAAGAATCTTAGTGCATAAATATATTGCTAACAGTGGTTACTCCTGGGGAGAAATTTTGAGGAATAGTGATTTTTTTTTAATGTTACATTTCCATATTGTTTTAACTTTATGTCTCAAAAGTTTCCATTCCTCTTCCTTCCAGATAAAAGAAGGCTTTGTATTGCATATTAAAAGCTTGATCCTTGTTCTTGAAACACTAAGAGCCATTGAAGAGTTCTAAGAAGACCAGTGCCTGGACAGAGATGCATTTTAAAGCAGTATGAGAGTGGCTTTGAAGAGAATAAGACTACATACAAGGGGACCTGTGAAAAGTCACTTGCAATAGTCCAAGTAGTTTATTGTCAGAACTTCAAATGGGGAAGTGGTATGATAGAGCCAACGAGTGGGATAGATTTGGGAGCACATTGAGAGCTAAATTTGGCAGAGTTTGGTGCCTACGTCGACATGGGAAAGGATATAATGAAAGGTCTCGTGGGTAACTGAATGGTGACACCATCCTCTAAGACAGAATAAAGAAAGGGGAGCAAGCTTGTAAGAGAAGATGATGAATTCCAGTTGGTCTTTAGAGAAGCTGCACACCTATGGTTTCTAGAAAAAGGTATTCAATAAGCAGTTGGAAATGGCAACCTAACATTCACAAACTGAACAGAGCAGAAATACAGACTTAGAAATCATCAGCATTTAGGTGGGTGGTAAGAATGGAAATCATGAGTGTGAAGGAGATCACCTGGGGAGCGTATGGAGTGTGAGCAGGGTAGAGCAAAGGGACAAACAGAATCCAGGAGAATATGTTAGGGGTAGGCAAAGAAAATAAAGAGGATCTCAGAAAAGAATGGACAAACAGCAGTCAGAGAGGTTGAAGGTGAGTAAGTAATGTAAACCATCTAGAAGCCAAAGGTGTACATAATTTCAAAACACAGAAACTGATCAACTATATGAAATTTGTCAAATAAGATCAAAGAAAAATGTCCATGGATTTTGCAATTAGAATGTACCCACAAAGTGCATTTCTGGGATGCTGGTTTGGAAAGGGTTCCTTTTGCAAAACACACTTAGGTATCTAGAATTAAAATGAACATAATGGCATTAGGGATAAAATGTCAATGCAATAAAAGTTCTGTTCTGATTCGACCTGCTTGCCCACTTTTCAAGTAATTTGGTTCTGATTCTGAATGAGGGAGGCAATTTTTACATCTTCCTGTAGGCTCCCAAAGCCCATGGCTGAAGGACTACAAATGATCTATTCTTGAATATACACACACACTCTCTCCTCTGTTTTTATTACATTTTAAATAAGACTTTTAAAATGCTAACTTATCAGAAATACACTAGAGGAAAAAGAAACAGCATGGATGTAACTCCCTACTAATGAGGCACTAATGCATAATTATTATAATACACGTACTTCTCTCCAAAGACGAATATTTATAAACACTGAAACAGCCTAGTTTGCAGTGAAATCTCATGTACAGATTGTTTTTCTCTTGTGGTTTGTCCTTTTTTCTTATTGTGGTAATATTTAATAAATTGCACAGGCTCTGCTCACTCCCTGAAAATATTGAATGAACCTATCCATATACATAATATGTGCTGCCTTCTGTGAGTACATAGAGATGTACTATGAGTATTGAGCTATATTAAACATGCCACCATCAGTAAAAGTAGTCAGTTTTCTCAATTTTAAATAGTTAGAGTTGAGCTAAAACACAATATGTTAAAACAAAACTGGTTTTATTAAGTAATTTCAAATAAGCAGAATTTAGGGACAGGGTCAGGGGAAGTATACATTTAAAGTAATCCAGATTAAACAATGATAAGGTTTGAGGAACTCACCTCAGCCTCAGTTCTAAACCAACTGAGAACTAAACAAGAGATGGAGATCAAGTTATCAGCAGTATTACCAACCAAGACCAGTCTAGGTTGAAGGACATGGCTTAGATGTGTGTCAAGAATAAATGGAAATAAATTCATTCACTCACTCCTATGCAGTGCTGAAATGCAGTCCTGCCTGGCCCAGTAAAGATCAAGCATTGAAGGCAAATATTCTCCAAAGACCACTTTTACATTATGTTACTATACCACTTGTTCATCTAATTTCCACTTTAGAAAATTTACATGGAAAATCAGATTAGAATGCATGCTTCCTGTAAGCAGTTGAACAAATGAACGAACACACACACACACACACACACACACACACACACACACAATCATACACATAGTGGGAGCAAGTACCTAGGCTTTGTATGTCTGGTTCCTTTCCCAAACTCCCCAGAGAGATAACTCATGGCACCTCTACAGGTTGGAGTGAGGTGCAAGAGAAAAATTCCTCCCCAAGGAAACTAGATGACTGAGCAGTAAGTGACTTCCATTCCTCCTAATAAATGCAAATGTTTATTAACTGACTTTTGTCGAGTTTGATTTGCTTTCTCTCAACTACAGAGTGACTATAAATACCTTGCTATATAATTCATTTTTCTTTGCTTCTACTTGTCAGTATTCTAATCATAAGTCTACAAATATGCATTGCATATGTATCTATAGACTGACTTGTAGGAACAGAGCTTGAGCCTAGAATCATAATTACCTGAATTAAGATCAGCAGCTGACTAAGGAAGGTTAACATTGAACAAAATCATCCCTCAAATTACATTCTGCATTGTATAAACAGCATTACTCATTCATTTAACAAGCCTTTATTGAGGGTCTACTATACTCCAATCCAAACAGTGGATTAAGCCATGGAGACACAATGACAAACAATGTAAAATTCCTAACTTCTAAGATATAATCTTTTTAAAAAAGTTCAAAGAAATAATATACCAACTTACATTCAAGAAATAATGCTACCAAAATATTAAAAGCTTAGATAATCCAAATATATAAGAGAATTCATGAAAAATTTAGCCTCTCAGACTAGAAGGGGGATAATTGGACCACTAAACAAGAAGTATTGATGTATCTGGGCAGACACCTGGGAAATAATAAACTTTTATTCCATATCTCACACCTGAACCAAATTAAATTCCAAATGGATCTAGGATTTTTAAACATACAAAAATAAAATTTCAAAAATTCTACAAGAAAACATGAGAAAATTTTTTATAATCTTAGAACAGGGAAAGTCTTTTTAATCAGACTCAAAACCTAAAAACTATGTTCTCACCTGGAGGCTTGACTAAGGATGGATCTGCCTGGAAACTTCCTCATGTGGTGGGCACAATTCATGGCAGCTTCCTTCTTCAAGACTAGCCACAGGAAGCCTCTGTGTTTCCAGTCTCTGACCTCCTTTAGACTTCCTTCTACAGGACTCACCTGTCTGGCCAGGTCTGGCCAACCCAGGGTAATCTCCCCTTCGATTAACGTAAAGTCACATGGTTAGGAACGTTAGTTAGCTCTGCAAAGTGTCTTCACCTCCGACATATTCTCTTGGTTAGCAGCAAGTCACAGGTTCTGCCCTCACTCAAGGAAAGGAAATCATACAATGGTGTCACTCAGTAGGGAACACTGTTAGGTGTTAAATATATATATTATATATTTAATATATAAAGAGTTATCTGTAAGGAAAAGTCCAGTAGAAAAACTGGCAAAGAAAATTAATGTTTGAAATATACAAGTTCCAGACAAAATATTCAACTAGCCCTTAAGCACATGAAAAGATGTTTAAATTCACATATACGAAGAAAAATGCCTTTATGAGGAAAAGTCTATCAGATTGGCAAAACTACTAACTTAGTGTATTATCTGTGATGTAATATGTACTCAAGCATTGCTGGTAGATGTACAAATTTGCCTAATACAGAAAACAATTGGTAATTGGCAATATCTGTAAATGCTAGAAATCCCTTGTTGAAAAATTTACCCTAAAGATCTGGCAGCATATTCCATATTTTTCCATGTATAAGATGCCCCCATGTGTAAGACAACCCCTACTTTTCTAACCCAACATTAAGAAACCCTCTCAACTGGTTACTCCTGCATAAAAGAAAATCCCCAATTTTTGGTCTAACAATTTTAAACAAAAGTATCATCTTTTACACAGAAAATTTATGGTATGTGAAATTACACAGGTTTCAGCAACATTTGTAAAAGCAAAAGAGTGGAAACAACCTAAATATTAGATGTCAAATAGGGGATTGGTTAAATTAACTATAATACATTCGTATACTGGAATAGTATGCAACTATATAAAGAATGGGGATATATATATATATACCAAATACTGCCGTGAAATAAAGTAACATGTAGAAAAGTATATACAACTGTTACCTTTTGTGTAAAAAAAAAGAAAGAAGAAGATCATTTGTGTTTGCTTTCACACACATAAATAAATTTTATAGGATATGGATATGTATCTGGATAGATGGATGAGAGAGAGAGAGAGAGAGAGAGAGAATCTGGTACAGTTCATATCCTGTGGTTGTTTCTCTGATGCTCCCTAGTCATAGTCAAACCTCCAGTCTTAAATTCAATCAGAACTGAAGTTATATTATTCCAACATTCAAGGTGGAAAATTCCCATAGGTGCAACAGTAAACTGGTGATAATACTTAATTACCCAAATTCAACATATTCATACTTCTCATGCATTTTCTCCTCTTCCTATTCTTCAAGGTACTGTAGTAGCATAGCTCTGCACCTGATAGGTACTCGTTATACATACTAAGTTACATACTTGATGGAATAAGAGTGGAAAGGGACTTCTGACCATTACCTCCTTGTATACTCAATAAATTATCTCTAACCTAACTTCTATGGAATTTTACAGTCAGAAAATGTTTTAAAGACACTTGCAATTGTCTAAACTGACTTCAGAGAATGTGGCAACTTGACCAATTGTATTTATCTCTGCTCCCTCTTACACCTTACTAAAATGACAAGCAAGAAATCAAAAGCTATAAACCCATAAGGACAAAGAGAACAGAAAAGGAGATAAAAACAAGAGGTCCTTCTGTCTCACTTGACTCTGAATAGGTGGCCATTCATTTCACAAAGCAGGAAAACCTGAAGCCTGAGCCTGTAGAGAGAAAAACTAACAAAAAGCAACTTTATTCATACCACCAGAACCCCAGGAAAGCAAAGAAGTTCAGGGAACCAGAAAAGTTGAATAGCTAGTCTACATAAAGCTTTGTTATTCAAAGTCTGTAGACCAGCCACACAGACATCTCTAAAAGCTTGTTAGAAATACATAATTCCAGGCTCCACTCCAGACCTATTGAATCAGGACCTATAGTTTTACAAGACTCCTAGGTGAATTGTCAACACATTAAACTTTGAGAGGCATTGATGTAATGAAGGGTTCAGGTCCCAGGACTGTCCCCACATCTCATAGCCATGAGACTGTTTCCTCCCTTCCTCTCCAAGAGGTTTCCTCCTTGGAGAGGTTGAACCTGAGAGCTCCCAGCCTCAGGGACCCTGGAATAACTGAAAACAGTTGTGAAGAAACAAGGAACAGGGCTTCTGACCAAATCTACGTAGTGAAGAGCAAGGTACATAGTGCCTTTATCCTGTTCAGCTCTCCAAGGACTAGCAATAGGCTTCCATTCCCAGATAGAACATTAGAATTTCCCCTCGGGGAAACCAACTAGCCCAAGAGAGATGACCTACACGTGCTGACTTTTGGGGATTCCCAATAAAGAGTCAGTTCATCACTTTATCATCTTTATAGTTAAAAGAGAACAAGGCACACAAATCTGAACCAAATCAGAGACATGTGCATTCTATCTCTCAGCTTAACCTCTGGCCCAGCACCAACAGTAAACATTGCAAATGCTCCAACCATTGCTAATGGCTGTCTATGACAGGCAGGAAAAAAAAGGTGGTTTATTTGCAATGCATTCCATAAGTGTGGGAGGGAATATAGTCATACAGGTGATAATATTATAATAACGGCCTATATTTATTAAGAAACCATGATTTGTACTTAACCCTGTATTATCTCATTCAACCTTCACAATTGAGGTAAATACTATTATTAACCCTGTCCATGAATGAGGAATTTGAGAGTTAAGGAGAATTAAATAGACTACTACATAAAATAGCAAATGTTTACCCCTTTTGTATCACTCATTTTCTTTAAATGAGATAAAGTAGAGAGGAAAGGTGACAAAATTTATGGAAACTGGTACATTAACTGAGATTGGCAAATGATGGAGCAGACCCCAGAATGCCGAACCTTAAACTGGTAGTAAGGAAAACAGTGAAGCAGTCTAAGTCATAAAGAAGAATCCTTGCAATGATGAAGAATTAGAATTCCAGGTTCTTCTGGTAATGAGGGTAAAAAGGGGAGAGTGACTAAAATAAGGACTGACTGAAACCTCTGTTTAAGAAGCAATCAGACCCCCATACCTCCTCCTTCACTTCTACCCCTCCCTCATCTAGAAAAAAAGATGAGATTCACTCTCAGGGAGGAGGATTGATAAGAGGGTCTGTGAACTAGAGACACCAGAGAAAGTTAAAGGCATGAATACTATATTGAAAACAGACTTACCTCCTTGGCTCTCAAAAAACTGTCAATCAAACATTGGCTCTCCTTGCAGGAGACTGTAGGCATCTTTGCAACCTTACTAGAATCTGACTACTCCAAGAGGAAAGTCTTTAAGACACTGATACTAGAGATTCTCCAGTAAATAGATCTTTCTACAGGGAAGTTACATTGACAAGCTGTATTCATGGGCTTAGAGCTACCAATCCACTTGAAATGATATGCAATTATTCACCACAAGATTGGCAAAGCTCAAAATATGTGGCAGTATTAAATATTGGCTAGATATAGGGACAGGCTCCCTCACACATGACTGGTGAGAATGCAAATTGGCATGACCACTTTGAAAAGCAATCTGACTGTACAATTCACACCAATTTAACTGCCAGGAATTTACCTCTCAGCAACATCATTGGGCAATTTACTTGCAAAAATAAGCCAAGCTATGTGCAAAGATGTTCACTGAAGCACTTTTTATCATAAAAACTGGAAGGAAAAATACTTACATAATGACAAGTGGGAAAAAATGGTTTAAGAAACTAGGTCCAGATTTCCAGTCAAGATGGCGGAGTAGGTAAACTTTGTGCTCAATTCCTTTCAGGATAACATAAATTACAACTAAACTACAGAAGAACCATCATTGAGAATCACCTGAGTTTTAGCTGAACCGAAGTCCTACAACCACAAACTTACAGAAGCATCCACCTTGAGATTGGAAGAAGGGGTGGAGACACAGAGCAAGCTGGTCTCACATCTGCTTTAAAAATCAGGAGGGATATCTTGGCTGTGAAATTTCCCCCTGGAGGAGCGAAGGGTTTCAGCCCCACACCAGGCTACCCAGCCCAGGCTTGCAGTGCAAGGGAGAGAAGTCCCCATAACTTCTGGCTATGAAAACCAGTATGAAATGGGAGCAGCTGCAGCCTCAGTCACTCCTCTTAAAAAGCCCACCCACAAACTTGCTCATTGACGGACTCACTTGTCCTGAGCTCCAGTGCTGGAACAACAGCTCAAAAGGTGCCAGGGACATATGAGGAGAAACCGAATTGTCTAGCTTCAGGGTGAGGGCTGGAGGAGCAGCTTTCTCCCAGAGGGAGGAGCTGGTGGAAGCCATTGTTTCTTTGTTGATCCCTCCTCCTCCCTGCATGTAAATGCAGGTGGCTGCCATATCTGAGTTTCCATCAAATTGACTAACACCATTCATCTGCCCCACCCTAGTGATTCACTGAGACCTTGCCCCACCCAACTCTCAGGTACACCCAAGTCTTCCAGTGACTTTCAAACAGCTTGTCTTGGCTCATGCTGCAGACTTTCCTAAAATCTCCCTGAGGTTCACAAAACCCAAACAAGTGACATCTGGCTTCAGCATGTCCTATACCTCTGGCTGAGCAGCCCTAAGACCAGCACTAGTGACAGCCAGCCTCCATTTGAAGATTGGCATCTTGAGACACCTGCAAGCCCAGTGTAGGCAGAGGCCATCTGCAGATTGTTTTGTGGCTCATACCAGGTGGCCCCAAGCAAAGCACAGGCTGCAGCTAAACTTGGCCTGCAGTGAGTCCCCTCCCAGGAGACCCTAGGGCTGGCACAGCTGGTGGCAAGCTTTGGACGAAGCTCCAAAAATGACATACTCAAAGGGCAGATTGGACAAGCACCAGAGCCCTGCTAAAGTGAACCCTGCTATGTAGAGTCAGCTGTTGCACCATAACTCCTCCACTGTACTCATGGCTACTCTTCCCAACCAATCAGCTTGAGAGTCAGTCCCTCCCACTGACATGCAAACAGCAACCAAGCTCAACTACAACACGAGAACACACACAACTCACATATCTGGAGCACCTGGCTCTGGAGACTAGGGAGATTGCACCACTGGGCCCTATAGAATACCTACTACAGAAGGCCACTCTACTAAGACCAGGAGACCCTACCTAATACATCAAAATAAACTCAGGGAGACAGCAAAAATAAGGAGACAAAGAAACGTGCCCCAAATTAAAGAACGAAACAAAGCTCCGGGGGTTGGGGGGACTAAACAACATGGAGACAAGAGATCTACCAGATGCAGAGTTCATAACACAGAGAACTTTAACAAAAAGATAGGAAACATTAAAAAGGAGATAGAAAACACAGAAAAGAACCAGTTAGAAGTAAAAAGTATAATAACTGAAATAAAGAATACATTAGAAGGAATCGACAGTAGACTAGATGAAGCAAAGGATCAAATCAGTGATCTAAAGATAAGGTAGCAGAAAACACCCATTCAGAACAGCAAAAAGAAAAAAGAATTCAAAAAAAGAATGATAGTTTAAGGGGCCTCTGAAAGAACAACAAGCATACCAACATTCACATCACAGGGATTCCAGAAGGAGAAGAGAGAGAACAAGGAATTGAAAACCTATTTGAAGATATAATGATGGAAAACTTCCTTAATCTGATGAAGGAAATAGACATACAAGCCCAGGAAGTGCGGAGAGTCCCAAACAAGATACAACAAAAGAGGTCCACACCAAGACACATCGTAATTAAAGTTCCAAAGGTTAAAGACAAAGAGAGAATCTTAAAAGCAGCAAAAGAAAAGGAGTTAGTTCCCTATAAGGGAGCTTCCATAAGACTATCAGCCGATTTCCTAATAGAAACTGCAGGACAGAAAAAATTAGCAGGAAATATTCAAAGTTATGAAAAACAAGGACTTACAACCAAGATTACTCTACCCAACAAGGCTATCATTTAAAAATCAAAAGGCAGATAAAGAGTTCCCCAGACAAGGGAAAGCTAAAGGAGTTCATCACAATCAAACTAGTATTACAAAGACTCTTAGAAGGACTTCTTTAAGACGAGAGAGAGAGAGAGGGAAATGGAAACAAACCAAAACAAAGTTGAAGTAGCAATATTTACACCAGACAAAACAAACAAAGACCACAGTAAAAGACAAAGAAGGACCCAATAATCCCACTTCTGGGTATTTATCTGAAGAAACCCAAAAGGCTAATTCAAGGGGATAAATGCACCCACATGTTCACTGCAGCATTGTTTACAATGGCGTAGATGTGGAGGCAGCCTGGGTGTGTATCGATGGATGAATGGATGAAGACTAGATTGTAACCAGCCATGTAATATAAAAAATAGAGGCATTTACAGCTGGATTTTTTTCTGGACAGCCCTTGTATATACGATGGAATTGCTCGACCATGGATTCTTGGACTTCAAGGCTATTGTGCTGAGTGGAGTATGTCAGACAGAGAAAGACAGATGCAATGTGATTTCACTTATAATTGGAATCTAAAGAACAAAATTGAAAAAAAAAAACAATCAAAACAGAAACTCATAGATACAGAGAACATTTTGAATGGTTGCCAGATGGGAGGGGGGTTGAGGGTGGGTGAAAAACGGGGAAGGGATTGTTTGTTACACAGTAGTCATGGGGATAATACTGCAGTAACTGTGTATGGTGTCAGACGTGTGGATTTATCAGGGTGATAGATGGGAGGAGGTTTGGGAGCAGAGTGAAAAAGGTCAAGGGATTAAGAAGTACAAGTTGGTAGTTACAAAATAGTCATGGGGATGTAAAATAAAGTATGGGGATTATAGTCAATAATAACTGTGCAAGACTAGTCTATTAAACATCATATAAATGCCTAATTATATAAATGTTTAACTGCTATGCTGAAATTAATGTAAACTAATATTGAATGTCAAAATAAACAAATCAATCAATAACATGAAAAAATCCCTTTTCAACAGTGAAAAAAATTTAAAAACTGGGTGCATTCCTTAAGTCATACTATGCAACCTTTACAAAGAATGAGGTAGATCTGTATGTAGTGATATGGCACCATCTCCAAGTTATACTGAAAAATAAAGAGAAATAATGTGCAGAAGAGCAAATATAATATGCTACCATTTCTATGTAAAATATGTATATGTATATAATATTTATATTTATACATACTCACCTACTTATATATACACACATCTATGCTTATACTTATAAAGAAAATGCTGGGTGCATTTCTGGGAAGGGCTAACAATTGCTACATCTGGAGGGAGGGATTATAGGCCTGGGATGAGAGAAGACCCATTTTTCATTGTGTACGTGTGATTAATTTTTTTTTAACCATCTGCATGTATTTTTCCACTTAAAAAACAAATTATTGAAAGGACATTTTTAAAAGTTGTGTATCTTCATCTGAAGTATTTGCTACCATTAGAAAAAAATTTTTCCAATTTATATCCTTAATTAGAATTCTCCCTCAACACTGCGACATATAAAATTAAAATTCAATAAGTCTAAAACTAATTTCCTGCTCTGGCTATCTTACCCAAGACCACCACTACCATCAGATATGTTTCCATTGCTACATTTCCTAATTTGACCACCCTGCACCCAGTTTCTCAAGTTAGAAACCTAGAAGTCAATACAAGACTCCATTTTTCCTCTCACCTCTTACATCCAATCACCAAATGCTATTAATTCTACCTCTTAAATTGCCCATGAATCTACCAACCAGCCATCCCTTCTGCCTTAATTAACACAGTTACCCTACCTCCCCCAGATTACTCTAATAGCCTCCTTACTCTGTATTCAGAATCTCTTGAATCCATATTCCACAGAATTACAAGGTGATCCCTAAGTAGCCCCAATTTCACAAGCCATTCTGCTTAAAACTGTTCAAGAGTTCTTTGTCACCTTATTGCATAATTGTGATCTGCTGCCTGTCTGCCTCATCTACCACCTCTCTATGTTTTTCTTTCCCTGTCAACACACAAACCTGCCATTCTAAGTATCTGCAGGCTCCCAAATGTACCGTGCAGGGTCCATGTGTCCCCTCTTCCTGAAGGGTTTTTGTTTCCTTCTCTATCTAACTCCCATTATTCCGTAGTGTTGTTTCACTTGGTACCTCGATTCTGCGTATGTGCCTCTTTCTATCACCTCTTTTATTTTCCTATCCTCAAATTCTCACACGGTTCCAGGACATAATGGGCTCTCAGTAAATATTTGTTGAATAAATGAAGCAAACTAGAAAAACCAGGTATCATTCTAATACAAGCAATGACAACTCCTCCAGCCTAAAATAAGACCCTCCTTGAAAACAGTGATTCTTGTCAAGACAACTTGTTCTCCTCACTGGCATCTTTTAAAAACCTATGGTGAATAATGTTTTCACATTGTGCCTTAAAAATTAAGTAGCCACACTACATGGTGAGTCCCACTGAGAGGAACTACCAATGAGATGTGACAAAATTAGTCACATGGCTCAAGTAAGAAAGCGATGGCTTTCTATCAATCAAGGTTAATATAAAAATACACTACAAAATATTAAAAACAGTTTGCAGTCTACCTGTGACTAGTCCTTTAAAACTGAGGCAATGTCAATGCAGGAAAAACTCCAATTCATTTAACTAGGAACAATTATACATACAGCGAATGATGTGCGTTAGAACGATGGAATCAGAAAAAGAAAATTCAAACTATATAAAGCCCTCTGTGGAATGTAAAATATTCCAACCTCGACTCGTTCTCCTGTTGCCTAAATGTCCTATACTTGCAGAAACATTCTCCATCACTTTGACAGTTTTCTTTCATATACAAATTTCATTTACCTGAATTATTAATGCTGCTTTTGTTTGTGCCCATATCCTAATTTTTCTCTCTTCATTCACCTGTCATGAATGTTGTGATTCACATTTTAGGAGATGGTGAACGACATATTGCTGGGAACTGGGTAGTGTCACCAATGTTTTTGTAGTGGTAGGAGATTATTCTGTTGTCCCAGTTTTTTAAAAAATGAGCATTTCTCCATTTTTAAAAACTGTCAATCACTGAAATTATACTTTAAACTGAATTGAATGGATAAAAGGTAGATTGCAAAGTATGGATTGTGGGTCAGACAAGAAAATATAGTACACAGAGACTCCAGTGAGCAAGCAATTTGCAATATGAAATATGTGCCTGCAGGAAAAATTCCTCAGGCCATTAATAGCAAACACTAATTAGCATTGTTCAGTAGAGTATTATTGTAGTTGCACTGTTAAAATCTTCATCTTTTCACTACTATTACCCTATATAGCACACAATGTTCATGCTCAAAACATGTTTGGTAAGTTTTGTTGAACCAAAAGTTATGAATAGGGTTGAGATTATAGCAAAACAAACTATTCAATTTTAATTAAAAGGAGAGGAGGGATTAACAGTCTTTCAGATCTTTTTAAGAATATGCTTGTAGTTTTCTGTTTCATTTTACAACAATCTACACTACAATTGAAAAGGAAGAGAAAGCAAGTCTGTCTCTTTGCCAAAGTTCTTGTAACTCTTTAAGTAACAATGAGGTGTCACCAACTCCCACTGAAATCACACCGATTCAGTTAAGAGATTAGGAGACGATATGTACAAACACCCCATGATTTCAAACAGACAAGCTCATTAGGAAGGAAAAAGTTTTCGGTCTTTGATTTCTTTTAGAATGATAAAATGAAAGGGACAGTAATACATATTGTAAGCCCTAAGAATTCACAATGGGGCTTTAGAATAAAGAGGTAAAAACCTTTGAACTAACACAGACCTTTCACCATGCCCTTTTTTTTTTTTCATCACAAGCACCTTATGAAAGAAATTATGCTAGATGAGGGCTTTTGCCACTGCCCCACTAGTAAAATTACCCATTTCCAGACGGTGTCAACCCAGCTAGAATGGACCATGCCATTGACTCCTCTTGTACCTCTCCTCTCGTCGCACAGTGCTGTTGTTGTAATAGTCCGATGCCCCGTGAAAGCATTCACTCACTGGCTTCCATCTGAGTGTCTCTTTGTACTAGCCCAAAGCCTGAAGTCTGCAAACTCCATTAAGTTGATTAAAGTAGTCCCAGAAACTACCTCGGCTTTTTCATTGCCCTTAGATTAAAGACCAAAGAAAAGGTTTCCTTTTTCTGAGAGTGTCTCCGTTTTGGTTGGGGAGGTAATTTGCCTGAGATGTTGGGTTTTCTGGGGGGGGTTTTCTTCTTTTTCTTTTATTTTTGCTGGTTTCATTTGATTTTTCCCTGTAACTTTCAAAGAGATCAACAGAAATAAAAAAGCAAAAAATGTGAGGAGGCTTTTATTACAAATGATTTCTGATAACTCCTGTGTTCCAAAAAGACAGCACTTAACAGCTACTGAAACTCAAGAAGTCATCACTATGTCCTGACGAAGCATTCAGCCTGGGCCCTGGGAAAAGAACCTTGTGGAAGTATCAGTAAGCTCCCTAATGTAACTGAATGAAAACAACTCCTCAGTCACATTTAAAACCTAAGGAAAAAACTGGAGGGCAAAAAATCAAATAGTCTATGTGTAAACTGATCATAAACCCATGAAAACATAGCAAGAAAACAAAATGGGACACAGCACAATTTGAGTGTTATTTTCTACCATACTAAGAAAAGGTAAAGAAAGCATAGTGGTTAAGAACATGGGTACAGGCATTGAACTTCCAGGTTATTTGACTAGCTTCACTAATAATGTGACCTTGGGAAGGATATGAGGTGTGATCAGAATATAAGATGTTTAAATAAAAAAAATTTATTATAGTTAAACACACATTGATGACCCTCAAAATATTCCCCCTCCCTTCGAACAGCTTTATCCCATTGTTACTGCCACTTTCTGAAGCAGTTCTGGAAGTGTGTCTTTAGTTGCACTATTGTGGCTGCCCTGATGTCCTGAATCAACTCAAAACATGTACCTTTCATGGTCATTTTGACTTTGGGGAAGAGCCAGAAGTCGCACAATGTCAGATTCGGTGAATAAGGTGAATGAGGATACACCGTAATGTTTTTGTTTGACAGAAGTTTATGTTAATGTGTTGCTCATGATACATGATTTAGGGCACACTTTAAAGCACACTTTCTCTCAACCATAGTTTGCAACCAACCGACTGCAGAGAACAAGTTGAAAGTTGTCACTCATTGTTACCGAGGTTCGACACACCACTTCCCATGTGGAAGAACCCTGCCTTTCTGTTGGACAGCACTCAGCTCCAGCATTCACCATCACCATATTTTTTTTATCACACCTTGTACTTAACCCCAAAAGCTCAGTTTTCTTACCTGTACAAATGAGTATGATAATAGTACCTACCTCACTGGACTTTAAAACATTTTAAGAGAACAGTTATCTTAAATATTTAGCACCATACCTGTCATATAGAACACATTCACTACATTTTTAACAATTATTATCTATATAAAATATTTTCTGCAGTTCAACTGACCAAATTTAGAATTATTATATGGTATGATTTGAGACACTTGGCTTAGTTTCAAAAGATCTGGAGTTTTGGCTCTGATTCTGCCATTGACTTGCTGTGTGACTATAGGCAAGTAGTGAAGCCTCTGTATCTTCACCTGTAAAATCAGGGAGTTACACTAGATTGAAGTTTTGTGTGTCCAAATACCTTCTCAGCAGCACGACTCTACATTATTAAAACTGAATTACTGCTATTTTCCCAAATCCTATTCCATTTGGCCAAAAGTGAACTTTTATTTCTCTTTCCTAATCCCACATCTCAATAAACTTCCCAATTTCAGTAAATAGCACTGCCATTCAGCTAGTTCCTTGGGACAAAAACCTTGAAATCATCCTTAATATCTATCTTTTTTCCATAACCCAAACCAGCAGCAAGTTGTAGTGGCTCCTACCCACCATAAATTCTCAGAATGACTACTTTACATTTGGTCCACAGCTGTCTTTGTAATCCAAGTCACCATCGTCTCTGGCATAGATAGGGGCAATAACCTCCCTCCTGTTGGATTGTACCCTTCACAATTATGAGATATCCCCCATCTCTAATGATGCTTCTTACCATAAAATATTACTTTGTTTGATATCAGTAAGGCTGTAACAGTGTTTTTAAGTTTATCTTTTCCTACCCTTTTACTTTTAACTTTTTTATATCCTCAAATATTTGCATCCTTTAGTCTTTATAAGCAGCATATAGTTAAGTTCTATACTTTTCTCCAGTCATACAACCTCAGTCTTTAACATGGAGTATTTAGACCATTTACTTGTAATGGAATTACTGATACAGTAGGGTTATAGCTATAATTTTCCAATTTACTTTCTATTTTACTCAGTTTAACATTCTTTTCATCATCCTTTTTTTAGATTAATGAATTATGATTTTTAATCTTTTCCTCTGTTAATTCTTATACTATTCTTTTCATTGCTCTTGTATTGATTACATAGATTTTATCATGCATACTTGAGTTACTACATTATGTAAATTATTACTTTTACCATTTTTCAACCATGCTAGAACCTTAGAACACTTTAATTCTATTGAATCCTCTTTTACTTTTTGTATTATTTAGTTACATATCAATTTAAAACTCTAAGAAACATTACTATTATTGTTCTTCACACTCCAAATTCATTTATATTTACCTGTCTATTTGCCCTTTCTGGTGTTCTTCATTCCCTCTTGAATATACATGCTTCTCTCCGAGGAATTCTCCTATTTCTTTCAGTGCAGGCTTAGTGGCAACAAATTTTCTCTATTTTTGTCTGAAATGTCTTTATTTAATCTTAATTTTTGAAGTATATCTTCACTGGTTATTGAATTCTAGCTTGACAGTTTTCCTTCTTCATGCTGAAGATTGCCTTCATGCTATTCCATTGCCTTCTGACTTCCATGGTTGCACTTGAGACATTACATGTAACTCTTATTGATTGATGTTTTTCAAAAGTAATGTCTCTCTCTGGCCAAATTTAAGACTTTCTCTGCTTAATAATTTTACAGCAATTTTATATATGAGATTCCACATATTGTTTTCATTGTATTTATCCTTCTGAAAATCTGTGGATTGATGTCTTTAATTGTTTTAGAAAATTGTTAGCCATTAACTCTTTGAATATAATTTATATTCTATGCTTGACTTTTCTCCTTCTGGGATTTCAAATGCATGTGCTTTTCAGAATGTTCCACATTGATTTTATCTGTTGTTTTTTTTCTCATTATTTTTATCTCTGTGTTTCTGCTTGGGTATTTTCTATTGGCCTGTTTTCCCATTCCTAAACACCATAGAGTCTTCAGATGATGCTATCTTCCACCAGAAAGGCTCTTCTCTCTCTGAAAGTAGCAAGGAACAGCTGCCAGAAGAATTAATCATCTCAAGTGAATCATGGATTGAACTGGGTTGGGGCTATGATAAAGATTTGATAAAACTCAATCTATATCTGCTTGACTCTGTTCCTAGAGCATGTCTCCCCCAGAGTTTTAATTGTAAATTTGGTAAAACTTTGCTTTCTCAAATCTGGAAGACTGAGGGAGATTCAGTTCTGCCCTTTAGAATTTAGCTCTTTAGCTTCCTACTCCTCACCACTTCAAATGTGGCAAATATCTTCTACAGAAGATCAGCTATGTGTCTGAGATTCCTTACATCTCCAATTTTGTTATTCCAGCCAAAACAAAACAAAACAAAACAAAACCCTCCAAATTTCCAAGAGAAACAAGTTTCTCTGTTTTCCAAGAATGGTTTTCTGTCAAAGGTGAGTTCTGGGTTCACACCTCTAGAATTAATAAGTGTCCCAAGTGAAAAGGACCAGTCAATTAATTTGCCATTCCTTCTAGGGATCTCATTCCTTGCCCACTTGGTTTTTTGGGCTTCTTCCCTTGGAGGAATCTTTGTTCCCTAAACATCATAAAGTTATAAAACACTTCACTCTACTTTTTGAAAGCTTTCAACCTGGCTTTTTATTTTCCATGAAACTTCAAAGTTCAGCAAATGTTTTATGGAGAAATTTTGCCATACATCTGATATCCCTCCAGTTTTTAATTTTGTCACTCTAGCTCCACATAATTTTAAAGCCTTTATTTCCTCCTTAAGTAGCCTTCAGCCTGGGCCAAATTCTGATCCTTAGGCCACATCCAAAATTATCACATATCCTCAGGAGGAAAAATCATTTCTGATTAGCTTCCTCTCCAAAATTGTGGCATATTTTGTCCTCGTTGCTCCCATAGCTTTCTGGTGCTCTTAAAATTATGAGTTTTGAAATTTATTGACCTTTTTCTAATTGTTTCCAGCAAAAGCATTGCCTTGTTATAACCTACAACATCATACTCAGAAATGAAAATCAACAGCCTTTGCTGCTTCCACTTACGGCTACAAGATAGGCTTGTGAGAATTTCACATGTATCGCTCAAATTTTTCCAGTTTGGCAGTTCGGGTTCATCAAGATCCTACACACAGAGTTACAGAAGTTTCATTTGTAGGCAAGAAGGAAAAAAATAAAATAAACTGTTCCCACTGACCTATGCTCTACTTTCTCTGAAGATGAAGAAGGACTTTATGTTTATAGAACTTCACAAAAGTAATGACTACATAAGATCCAAACAACTCCAGTGCCTGAAAGAATTGCATTTCATCAAAAGAGGTCATTAGTAATCACTCACACAGACCTGGTATTTCCTTCCACCTCTACAAAAAATATCAATTTGTTCTCTCTCTCTGGGAAACTTCCCATCATTCCTCAAGACAAGATTTCCCTGAAGTGCCAGCTTAGAAGGCACAAGGGTTGTTTAGATATACCTTTGGTACCTATTCCTTTTCACTGCAATACATATCTTTCATGATTCCATTGACCCAAGTGAGGCATACTTTAGTTTTATTTGCTTAAATTAAATAACATAAAAAGAACCATTACAAAGATAAAACTTAATCAAGCTAAAATTTTAAATAAGAAATAATTAGCTTAGACTATGGCAAAATTATTTGGGGATAACATAAATCCATGACCTGAAGGCAAATTATTTTATGGATGACATAATACAAATTTTCTCCTGTGTTATTCTTAGCTCAACTTATTAGCATAATCAAATATTATCTTAATACCAGTCATAAGCTATAACTAATATTCCTTCTATATCTAAAAGAAAAGTTCAAGATAATTTGAGATTTACATTAATACAATTTTAATTACTTTTTACCATTAACCTTGATGCATTAACTCCTACATACTGTTTTAGATATAGGTAATAATCAAATAACAAACCACCTGAGAATTTTTATGACTAGTACAGACAGAATTTTTAGAAACAAAGGTGATTTCAAATTAGCCTTTAAAATTCAGACACATAAAATGCTTCTTTCTTCTGGGATCAAAATTGAAAACACTACGGATTTTTAGAACCATGATAACCAAATAAATAAAAAGTGTTACCTTTCACTTCTAAGCCTTAAGTTATAATTCAGAAGTTTCAAATGGTGGCCAACAGACCAAATTCAATGCATAGATGAGTTTTATACAACCCAACAATGTTTTTTAGAAACTTGGATTGATTTCCAACATTTAAAAATAAAAAAAAAATTTCACTTTAAAAGTCCAAATGTCCAGCTTGTCTTGAAAAAGGCCACATATAGACAGTGCTTTGCACAGATAATCAAGCTAAGTAGTAAGTGAGGTTGACATCCACCACATATTCATTTGCTAAGGCAGGTCTATATTTACTAAAGGAAAAGAGTGTCTTTTTCTAATTTGCACAAAAGTACCTTGTAGTCAGTCTAGAAATGACACTGTCCCTGGACCTTCATTCTTACAGGGAAGCAATCACCTGGAATATTTAGACAAAAGCTATAAGTTGAAATTTACTACAGTCCCTGCCACTCTTTATTATTACCCTCCTGCTTCATTATCTTATGAGACCTGCCTGATTTCTCTGTAGACATTTGAGTTTACAACTTCGGGTTAGCAGCAAAAGGAAATGATACTTTTAATTTCTTCATCTGAGTGACATGAGTTTAAATTCACTTTAAAGAGGTAGGTTGTTCAGCACATGATACAAAAATAAATTCTCACCACTAGATAGAGCTGTCTAACATTGAGAAAATTACAGAACTTGTCTGAATATCAGTTTCCTTCTTTGGGAAATTGGACTAATATTATCTGCTTTGTAAGTTTGCAGTGCAGATTAAATGAGATGACATGTAACACAATGCTTGGTGTGCATTAGGCTTTTTTTTTTTCTTTTTTTTTTTTTT
>PVJL010003091.1:0-169256 GCA_004026885.1 Lyroderma lyra
TCCAAATGGACTTTTGATAATTATTTAATAATAAAGATTTGAGAGCTTCTATTCATACTTTTTACATTGGGAAATTGGAGATCTCAATAGTAAAAATAAAAAGTAAATAAAAATTAAAAAGTAAGTAAAAATAAAAATAAGTAAAGCTAATATATGCTATATTTTAAAGAAATAGCTACTTTCATACTAAATGCACATTGACTAAAATGTATATTGCTTATGTTTATGGTAGGGAAAAAATGCAGATCATTCTGAATAGAAGAGAATTCTCCAAGCCATATTTTTCATTATTAATATAGGATTCATGTCCTGCCTTTTCCCAAAATAATGAGACATTAGCTTAAATTTTTAAACATAATCTAATAGAGGATAATTGAGGATAAAATTATAATGAAGGCAATCTAAAAGTAGCTGAGGTTATAAATATCATCAGCTCCCTGATATAAATGTATTGCCTTTTCAGGTTTTTGTCCTTGACGGAAGAAAAAGCAAAGTAAGTTTGTTTTCATTGCCCAACTAAGGAAAATGTGAGCATGCAGTTGATCTTTTCTCTGTGAGCTAAACGAAATTAAGATCCCCTTTGTGCACTATAGGTATTATAACAAGTCACAGACTGTTTGAGAAGCAAATGTATACTTTCAAATTTAATCATCAATTAATGATCTATAAAATCTAGGTGAAAATCTTTTATAAATTTTCAGATTTATAACATGAGGAAAATAAAAACCCTCAAATATTATGTGATTTGTATCTAACTTCAATTTAATAGCTAACTGACTTAAAATTATTACAATGAATTTTTACAAGTTTTATACAAGGTCACACCCAGGTAAAACACTTTGATGACCCAAGGTGATGCTAACTTACTCAGGGAAATGTTGTGTTATATGTATCCTCCCTCTTCCATTGTAAGAGATCTTTTACAGATTACAAATTAACCATATTTAACTTCCTGGTCAAAGGATGAAAGTCTATAATCTTAGCACTTTTTCTGGCATATTTAAAAGGAATCTAACACCATCCCTTTGCCTTAGAAATACTACTCGTTAAGAAGGATTACATCTTCATTGTGTGATCAACACATTCTGCGTAATGTTGATGAGAGCTTATCTTTTCACCACAAATATTTTCCCAGGGCTTACCAAGTACTATAAATAACCTGATTTTATATTCCTTTGACGGAGGTGTGTACTGAGCAGAACGAGGGGCGTAGAGGTGCCCAGGGAAGATGCCTTTGAAATGGAGGTAGTGATGGGTCATGATTCAGCACGTCATGTTGAGATAAAGTTGGTTTGTAACAGATGGACTGCACGGCTCTCTCAAATTTTTTATCTTCTCACAGACTCATATCCTTTGCATGTTCCTTGTACCCGACTTCCTCTCTAACACAGACCAGCTGCTTGACAAAAGTGGGTACCACTGGACTGGGTAAGCTTAAGTGTGGATATCTTGATATATCCATTTTGAGAAATGAGAAAATACAGAGCCTTTTGATTATGGTGAATTAAAACTCTTCCCACATGAACAAACTCTCTAGTTCCCGAGATTTTTTTGTTTTTTCATTTCTCACAATTTCCTCTCACTGGCCTCTGTAAACATTTATTTGGCTTTCCATTTATGTTACAATTTTGAATTTAAACTTACAGTAATGAAAATTCCATAATGTGCATTTTATAGTTTTGATGAACTTTTGCATTGTTGTGAAGGGCATGTTGAACGCGTAGTTCATAAACTATAGTAGAAAAAGTACATGTATTTGTATAATGTCACCTATGTAGGAGAGAAGAATGCTATATAAAGTGGTAGACATTTAAACAGCGGTGGTGGTCATAGCAACTAACATTATTTAAGGGTTTATTTTGTGTCAGACTCTGTGGTAAGCACTTACATTATTTATTTACTTTCACAATAACCTTTTAAGGTTACTGCTATTTTTTATTATTCTCTTACAAAATGAGGAAACAAATGTAGAGAGTGGCTAAGTATGTTTTCCAAGGTGCTAAATGTCAGAGCTTAGATTGATATGGCATCTGGGTGACTGCAAGGCCTGATGTTCCAATCCCTCTACAACAACCAGTCCCGTCAAGTATCTCCTTATTAAGTAAAATGGATGAGGACAGAGAAGTGCAAACACAGTATGTGTTTCTGACAATGCACCTGCTGCCTGCTTACAGGCATCTTGGTTACCTGCAAAATCCAAATGGAGAGTGTTGCCCTACCTACCGCACTCTTAACCTTGGAAAAGAAACTCTGACATTCCCCCCATCATCTGTTCTGGCCACTGCTCCTTTCTTTCCTTTCCTGGTTCACCAATCTCTCTCAGATGACATATCTTGTTGTTATTTCTTTTTATGCCCCACCCTCACAGGACTGAACAGGTAGTGCTATTACTCTGATGTCCAGATTCACACTCTCCAGTAAGAGACCCAACAGCGCTTCTCAAGTAGGTGTACTCACTAACCAGGAAGGTTCCTCCTTTAGTCCTCCAGACGATGTTAATAATAAGGAGGATGGATGGCTAGATTCAGAGAACATAAAAATAGCACGAGTTTCCATTCCCTTTTCATTTAAAAAAATATACGTATATATCTGAAATCCTTATTCTGAAACTTTTAAAATATACCTACATCCATAGAACAAATCCAACTTGGCTTGATAAGTGAACACATGAAAGGTGTACCACATGTCTTACAATAACAAGGAAACCTGTCACAGCTGTAATCATTCTTTGGATCTATGGAGCAAATGACCTCTTTAAGTAAAGCATCAGAGTCCCCAAAGTGAAGTGCTCCCATGGGAGAGCAGTCATCAAATTCCCTGAAGTGGCATCTCCACAGATCTGCCCATGTGGGAGGGCGACATGTGACTTAATTACTAAATAGGCTCTCCTTCCCTAAGGTCCCTTTGTGAAATTGTATGAAACAATTCTCATCAAATTTATTCCTGAAATGTGTCATTGCTGCATATCCTTTTATTATTTTCACATAAGCAGATAGATGGATTCTTCTCTAAATGTATTTATTTAGGTACGATTTTAGAGGCTTCTTGTTTTCTTTCTTTTTTTAAGTCAATTTTGTTGCTAGTTCCCTTCGAAAAATTAAAAAAAAAAAAAAGCCCCAATCATCTTTAGAGCCAAGCTTCCGTGCTTGTGAGTAGAAAGTGTGGTTATTCTTTATAATGGAGAATCTGTTTTCCTTTAGCATTTCTTGGTGCCCTAGGTGAATCTTTTCTCTTTTTTTCGGGGGTGGTTGCCTGGCTGGGAATTGAACCCAGGCTGCAGCTTTGACAGCATCGAAGCCACTACACCACCAGGGAATTCTCTCTTTTCTCTTCATCCCTCTTCTTCCCTATGTGACTTCTTCTCTCCTGCTCCCCTCCCTCTCCCTCTCTCCCCCTCTTTCTTTATCCCTACCTTTCTCCCATTTTCCTTCTTCATTCAACATATTATTATGTGTATACCCTGATCCAAAAATAAGAGGATATTAAACATACTAATAGCTCCTGTAAAAGGCAGATTCTATGCATTTTGTATATATTAAGTTGTATTTAATTTACACAAAAACATATGAGGTCAGTACTATTATTATTCACATTTAAAGAAAACAAAATTTAAACACTAAGACATTTAATAACTTGTCTAAGTTACATGGATGAGAAGAAACAGAGTGAAGACATGAACCTGGGATGTGTGCCTACAGGGACTGTACCCATGAACACTACAGTATTTTACTAGTCCAGATGCTCCTCTACTTCAATAAGGCTGTATCCCAATAAACTCAGGGTAAGCTGAGAACACTGTGTATCAAAATGCATTTAATGCACTCACCTACTGAACATCACAGCATAGCTCAGGGGTGCGCCCCAGTGTGTCCCTGCCCAACGTCATCTACTAATAACTTCTCCCTCTGTGCTCTAGTTACTCCAACACTCATCTATCTTTCTCTCTGGACAAAGTTCTTTGAGTAGTGATTGGATATTGTTTATTGTCCAAAAGAGTTTTAAAAGTGTCCAATATGTAGCAGGTAGTAGTTGCTCAATATATGATAAAAGAATAGTTGGAGGAAGAGAATAAGTAGCAGATCAGCCTACCTGAGCCCCACCTGTGTCTCCTTCCTCACGACTGGCACCTGAGATGCTGCGTTGGCCCTAAGATGCTCTCGTAGTCACTAACTCCACTTCCTTCAAGACTGCCACCCTCTTTTCTTGCCTCATAACCCTGTTCTTTTTATGATAAGAGCCCTATATCTCCTTACAAAAGTGACTGTTCCTGTGAGGGACATCTATCCATTTAAAAAATTTCATCCAAATCCTGGCACTTTTGAGACATTGTTCTTTACACTGCGAGTACGTACTTAGTAAGATAAACAAGATTCTAGCTCTCATTAAGCTTACCTTCTAGTAGGAGAGGGAGACAATTGTCAAATAATTATAGTGACGAACAAGAATTGTCTGATAATGGCAAATACTCTGAAGAAACAAAACTGAATGAAGTGAGAAGTCGGGGAAATAAAATATCAAAGAGTATGTGTAGGGCTGTAAGACAGTGGGGGTACTGGGGCACAAAGCAGGAATTCTCCTTGGTTGTATGTCTAAGCCTAGGTGGTCATTGTGACCAAACCCCTCTCCCCTTGTATTATCTTTTTAATCCTTCTTGTGTCTTCCATAAATATTGTCTCATCCCCTTTCCTTTTGATGGTATTTGTGTCCCTCCTGTGCTTTCCAAGTCTTTCAGGCATTCTGCTCAGAACTCAAGTTTTTAAAAATTCTTTGATTTTTATTACACTACACTGTTTTTGTCTTCTCATGCTCTGAAAGTCATTGCTGCTTGAATAAGGAGGGTTTCTCCATTCCAGGCTTAAGCTGCTTGAGTTTGATTTCCCAGCTGATGCTGGGAAGGACGAGGGCTGTCTGTTCTCACATGGGCGCGCACCCCTGTACTGTCCTCCAACCCGGGGAAAGGCGGGACTGAGAACTCGGCCCCTCCTTTCTTTTTCCGTTGCTGGCACAGGTCCACGGACCCTATTACACACAGATTTAGTTCTCTCATTCTTTTCCACCCTATTATTTCAACCTTTTATTATTTTTTTCCTCAACAGCTGCAGTTAGTCTTATGACTATGTTTCTTTCATTAAAAGCCTATACTTAACAAAACCTGGGTTTCTTTGTAATTAGTATGTTGCATAGAATTTGGAGGAATGCTGTGGTTAAAACATCTGTCCTTTAGAAAGAAAATGTTTTCTTGTAAACTGCTTATTTTGTCAATTTCTTTTAAGAAGTTAAAAAATGATTTCTGGAGCACAGAAGGTCAAAAAGAGTAGTTCTTAAGGAAATGAGTGGATTCTAGAAGAAAGCGAACACACTACTCTGCCAATGCCTCCCTTCATTACGTCTAGGATTGGTTTTGTCCTCATTTGTCTTGCTTTTTCATGAAAGCAGTCTATATTTGGCTTGAAGAAGCTGAGAATTTCATTTCTCTTTATTTCTTAAAGCTATTTTGACGATGATCAGTAGCCTCTTCTGAGTTGTTTGTAGATATCTTTCTCTGATAGTTACAGTGTTGTCAGGTTAGTACAACACAGAAACATCCAGAAGAGTCCCCCTGGTACATTCAGATACATCCTTAAGGCACTGGATAGAGGCTCTGTCATTAATTATTTGTGAGCTGAACAAGCATCTAAAAAAGGCAAAGCAACAGTGTAGTTAAGAGCTTGGACTCCGGGTCCGGGCTGTGTAAGTTCGAATCCTACCTCTGCTGATCACAGGGCTTCGGCAAGACATGTCACCTTGTTGGGTCTGGTTGCCCCATCTGGAAAATGGGAGTTTTCAAAATAGAAATGCAGGACCTAGAAACCTCATGAAGTTATTATGAGGATCAAATGAATTAAGTGTAGAAAATACTTAGAACAGTACCCAACACCTTGTGTCAGGTAAATGATATTATTAGAATATCATTCAAACATATAACTAGTACTCATGTCAGGTTCTGTATATATGGGATACACAAACTAAAAAAAGGGCTAACAAAAGGTATAAATGTTGCATAGAGCCAATTGATTCATTCTACATCACTGATAAAACCCAATGCCCTCTTTTGTGACTCAGTTGTCAGTGGGGAACTCTGCATTTTCTGAGCCTCAGTTATGAAATGAGGAAGGAGCATAGATTAGGCAGTGCTGCATGCACACAGACCCGTCACTCATCCTGGTCATCCGATCCCCAGTCCATAGGAAGCAGACATTGTTAATGGAGCAGGCACTCTCCCTTACAATATCAGGCACCACTCTCTGCAGAGCAAGGATAGAGTTTCAAGCTTGTTTTCAACTTCTTGTCCCAGACAGACATGTTGGCAAAACCTCTCTGTAGAACCTGGCCTAGATAATTTCTAAGGTTCCTCCTAGCTTCCAAAGTCTATGAGGGCAAGATTGTAACTAGGACTTGAAAACACAGTTCCAGCTGATCTCATTGGAAAATTATAGCACAGGGAGTTACTATGATGGCCTGAGAGACTTGACTAGTGCTCCAGGTCCAAACCCATGAGGCCTGCACTGAAGGCCATATTTGTATTGAAACTTTGCTTTTTCCCTTGCTCTGAGATAATGTAATTTTTTTCCCCTCCAGATTATCCATGAGTGAGAAATATTTAACTTCTGGAATAACTCTATTGATGGAGGTTTCCTACTTTGTGAGGTAGGACATTATGCTTTTGTATAAGTCTATTAGAGCATTCTTTCTTGCATGAACCCCAATTAACATCTTTGATCTGCCTGTCACGTTAATATCAACTATGACTGAATTTACTGAGGCTACACATAGTTGTAGACAGCTCTTTTTTTTTTTTTCTGCTCTGGTTTTTGCCACCAAATTAACCATCTACAGGCCTTTAAATATTCTTCCAGTGGTATAGTTGCCCTGTTCTGGGTACCATCTAATTTTTTTATTGGTGTCCTCTGAAACTTTCGTGTCATAGCCTCTCTTTTCTATACTTGTTAAATATCCTGTTTTATCTTTCTGCCCTATAACTTACATAGATTGATTTGAGGAAACAATATGTGTCATCCACCTGGTTTCTTAGAACAACAATTCAAACTGGTCTCTGAGAACATTTTCAAAATGTCAGTTGATCTGTAATAAGCATAAGTCCAATCTAGCATAACTGTCCATTAATGGGGTGTGTTGGCATTGCAGATGATGTGGGACACCAGAGCTTCTCACAAGCCCTCCTCTACTCAGTGTTCATGTGTTGTAGTGAAACACTATGCTGGTTTATGATAGGGATCCAGGAACATCTATACTCAATTCCTTCCTTCTGTTGGGAACTACCACTAAAACCAGAGTTGTTCATAAATGCAAAGAAAAGTGCTGTGTACTAAGAAGTTAGTATTGCTATTATTACAAGCACTCTACCACTACTTCTCATACTGCTACCTCTTAACATGAAAGAGTCCTTTTCCAATGCCAGGCTCTATGTTAAGGGCCTTACATTGATATTCTTTTTTTTTTTTTTTTTTTTTTAATGTGGGTAGTTCCCTGGCTGGGAATCAAACCCAGGCCGCAGTGTTGATAGCGCTGAAGCCTAGCCACTACACCACCAGGGAACCCCTACATTGATATTCTTCTTCAATTTCGCACTAATTTTTGTGAGTTAAATATCATTATTCACCTCTATCATAAAACAAAACGAAAAACTAAGGTCCAGAGGTAAAACAAGTTTGACGTTTACCCGTAGTTTTTGGCAGAGGGGCTAATTTGGATTTTTTTCCTTTTTTCTGAGAAGGCGACATTGTTCAAAATCAAGAGATTCACATATTGGCAAGTCGCTCACAGATGTCATTAAGTTTGTTTTGACTTCAGAGTCTGAACTAACTATAGTCCTTCCTTCTATACTGCTAGACTGTTTAAAACAGCAAAAAGAGAGAAGAGAAGAGATAAAGAAAACTTTAGGGTCTTAATGCTTGGGTCACGGGGAGGCTCCTGGAGCTTAACTCAGACAATCTGCCCAGTTAGAGTCAGATGCTACTAAGCTTTTCAGAGCTCATATGGCAAAAGTGCCTGAATCCTTACAGGGGGGATGAGCTGCTTCACTTACTCTTTGTTCCTTTTGGTGATTAACTTGTCCTCATTTTCCCGTTTCATTGTAAGAGATAATCCCCCTCTCTGTGTTGCTGCATAAAGATCTGTGCATGTGCTGTTTAGAAATCTTCAAAGTTGGTGCATAATCATAGCTCGTACATTCATATATGCCTTGTGTGTAATTTTACTGACTCTGAGAATTCAGGCTTATTCCAGGAATAGAAGAAAATCCTATGTGCAAAGATACATTTCCCATGCATTCATATTACAATTTTAATCAGTTTGCAGTAAGTTGCACTGCTTAAAAGATTTTCAATGTGGTTGAACCTATGACATTTTAAATGGTGTCAGTAATGAAACCTGCATTTCTTTCTCTCCCACCGCCTCTCCCTCCCTCCCTCTTTCTCTCCCCCCACTGTGTGTGCATGTGCACGTGCATGCACATGTGTGTGTATTCATGTTTGAAGCAGTATCAGCTTGTGCAGCATTTGCAGCACCTTCTAAAATATGTCTTGTCTTTCAAAATAAATCACAAGCAAAGACATTCAATGTGTTGATGGTTTTGGCAATAAACACTAACTCTTTCACTTTAACAGGAAAGTCAGTTTTCCAACAACAGAAACCTGCAGACCATTAAGATATGAGAGACAATTTTCAAGAAGCACTCCCCAGTTACTTAGGTTCTCTGGATTATCTGGACCACAAGGGCATTTCCAACGACCTTCAGTCAAGTGACCTTAATCATGAAGAAGGAATCAGCAACTGATATTGGTGATGATATTAGGATAGTTCAGTGTTATTGATGAAAGAAATGAGAAAGAAGGCCCTACAGAGAAACCACTACATCATACCAGTAAAAGATTCTCTTCCCTATGACTGCCAAGTTCCCACATGAGTTTCTCATTCAGAGAAAAGCCAATACATTGATTTTTTTTTTCACTCTGGTTTCTCATTAACTTCACCAATAAAACAAAGCCAAGCTTTAATAGTGAATTCATTGACCCAAGCTTGTTTTGTCACCATTAACTGACATTTATTGAGGCCCCGTATTTAAAAACAAAAACAAAAACAAACAAACAAACAAAAAACACTGAACTGGGCATTCCGTATGTCTGACAAGTTAAATAGAAAAAGAGTTATGATCGCTAACATCCAAAAGAACAAGTGTGGAAATGCTGAAGTTTGTAATCACTAAATTCATATTCAAAGTTCAGCTCTGCCACCACTTACGTGTTCAAAGATATCCTCTCAGGGACTCAGTTTACTCATCTGTCAAGTAGGCAAAATTATACCCATCTCACAGGCTGGCAGTGAGGACTGAGGGAAATAATCACTGTCACATGTCTTGTTCCATACCTGGAGAGTGAATGCTCACTCTCCCACTTCCTTTTACTAAAGGTTTATTTTCTACCAATTTAAGAGAGACAACTGATACCGAAAAATAGAAAACAAAATGGCATGCTGAGAAATCCTACTTTTAATTATTAAAGCTATAAAGTAATTTTTATATGGAAAGAGAAATGAAATGAAAACATGTGGATTACTCTAATATATCAGAACCATCATCTTTGAAAACACTGAAGTTATATCTAGAAGTATTCAATTTTTAATTTACATTTGAAAACCCAATGAACCAAATTATTGACTTAAAGTGTAAGCTCATAATACTCTCTGAGAACTGAATGGCGTGTGTGTGTGTGTGTGTGTGTGTGTGTGTGTGTGTGTGTGTAACTTTCATACCAGAAATCAATTACACTATAAGCAGGTCTGAGATTCAAGAGGACAGTTCATTTCTGAGCCAACCACCAGGCCATATGTAAACAGATTACTATCCTATACTGTGTTGGGTCAAACAGATTTTATAATGGTGATACTAGTAATAACTTTCAGGTTATTTTTTCTTTCTTCTTTTTCTTTACTAATATTAAAGCCCCTGATTCTTGAATATATGATTGTTGTCATACTGACAAACAGAAGGTAGAAAATAGTAACCCGATATTCTGAATAAACAGACATAACTGTCAAATTATTGTCTAATAATTCTCTCAATGGCAATTTGTATTGTCCAAAGATTGGTTGTGTATGTGCAAACATGTATGCAGTGCATATGTTATGATTTTTATTAGTGTCACATGACATGCAAACAATCTGAAAATCACATGGGTATATTGACAAAGATTACACATCCAAATCATCTCATGATATTTTCATATACTTTCCTGCTTTTGCTTTCTTTTAAAGATGACAACCTGCTGAGCACCATTCATTTTTAGCTGAATTTATTCCATGACCATTATCTGTAATAAGCATGGTTTTATCAATCATAGCTTTATCCACAAGTAATTATAATACCTGAAAATACAATGCAGTGTTTCCAATTTGATTAACACCAATGAGATTATAGTTCATAATAAAATAAGTATGTTTGGATTTCTTTAGGTATCAACTATCTGTACAAACTCTAAGCAGCAGACATTAACTAAAAACCTCCAACCCTTTAGCTTTTCTCTGCCCATTTCTGCACTCACTGGACACCAAACCTGGCCTTGTAGTATCATTTTTATGCAAATGTCAACCACAAGATGACGTATCATCACCCCTTTTTATTGAGTTCCTATTGTGTGAACCTTGTGTTAGAAATTTTACTGCAATTATTTTGAATTTACAGAGTGAAACTCTAAGGGGGAATTGCAATCTCTGTAAATGCCAGATGAAAATATTTAAAGGCTCACAAAAATTAATAACCTTGCCAAAGGATGAATAATCAATGAAGAAATAGATTTTAAACTCAGATCTCTCAACTTCCAAACACAGGTATTCGCTTTCTTTTATTGCATCCTGCTACATAATGAATGTATCTCCTATTGATGGTCATCATGCTACAATTTCAGATCTAGATTTTCTTGTTTTTGGCTGATCATCATCTGAGTGGACTAGGCATTTTTGTTCCTTTTACTGCTCTTCAGTAGCAGACAGTATTAATAATCCACATCCACAAATAATCTTGTGATGTTAGAGGGTATTACTGTTTCTAAGAACCACAATTACTCTCCTCTAAAAACCTGGAGTATTAATAAATGGAAATAAACACATCTCAGCTTAGGTCAGATTTGTGTGTATCTGTGTTTCTTAAAAAGGAGTATAATTATTATCTCTTTTTTGTTCCTAAAGGAAATCTTAAATCTTGCAAATGTTTAAAATATAAGATGTATTAAAACATCTATCATGTCTGACAAAATCTTACAGTTAAACTTAGATTTATTTGATTTTATTTCATTATCATTCATGTGATCAGAAAATTCTACAGAAATCAGATGAATATAGGAAGCAAATGCTGCAGGCAGTGATTCCAACCTAAATCTTAGTAAGAATTACTTTTGTTTTTTGATAGTTGAACTAGCATAGCAGTTCAGTTGAATCTCCATCTAAATAGAAATGTAATAGTGTTTATTTCATGCTCATATGGTCAGATTTTTGGTCCAATTTGTTCGTAATGAGTTAGAGTAACTGATATGCTAATCACTATTAGTTAATTAAAAATGGAGTTTCCATTTAGTTACTAAACACATTAAAGCATGAAGCATATCACATGCTGGGTGACCTGACTGACATATTTGAGCTCATGAAATGAGGAAGAAGCGGTAGAAAATCTACCTGATACGTTGTTTGGAGGGTTAGTAAGTTCCTTCTGAAAACAGATTTATTTGACCTGATGATCAGAAGGCCTGGGTTCTACTCTTTATTCTGCTGCTGTTTTGCTCTGATGCTTGAGTTTGTCCCTAAAATCTTCAAAGACTCAATCTTTCTTTAAGAGCTAAGAATGGAATAGGATTAAATAATGCCTCCAACCAACTTTCTTGGGATTCTATGGTGAAAATTTGAAAGTAATTCAGGGGTTTGCCTCTGCTCAGCCACTTTCTAGCTCTGTGATCCTGGGAAAAATATTCAGTATTTCTGATCGGCATCAGTTAGAAGAAAATTAGGAAAAGTATGGTACTCACATGGCATTTGTGCTCAACTACAGGTCATGACGATGATGAAGAAAAGATGATGACAGTTGAGAGTCATACAGAAAGGGAGCAGCAGAGGGAAGCAGAGAAGATAAGGAGGGTACTCAAAAGGTAAAAAGAAAGAAAAGCTAGAGTTTACATATTTTACTGGTACTATACAATGATCTTAAACTCTTGAAAATATAAATAAAGTTTTAAAAATTCATACATATAGGCACCGCACCAAAACCTCATGTAGGTTTTCCTCAAGATGTTATGCACAAAGTTTTCTTCGCAGGTCTTAATCAAACATGTATGTCATTATGTTTTGGGAAAGATCAGTTGAACAAAATGATCAGAAAGTAAGCCTCCCGGAACTTTTAGAATATTACTGTGTACAGTGATTCCTTATGAGTATTTCCCAGAAATGTATAGGCTTTTGAATTTCTTTTTAAACTTTTTTTTGGAAGAGAGTCGGGGGGGGGGTAGGTTTAGAGATTACATAGGCCTACTTTTCCATGGAACAAATCTTAGCAAACATTACAATAATGAAAATAAGTAAAGGCTTGGATTCCCAAATCCTGATCAGAATCGTACTCCTGTCACTTAACTATATCACTAAACATTGGGTGACTGTGAGTGGAGATGATCTCTTCCTTGAAAGGTTGTTTTGAGAATGAGGATCAATACAGGTAATGATACTACATGTGTTTGAGACTCAATAAATTAATGGTAATAATGTGACAGATTCCAGACACACCAGTAAAACATTACCTTCCTCTTGCTGAAGCACAAAACAGAGAAAACTGCATCTGCCCATTCTCCATTGGACACCACTTCTTATAAAACATCAAGACTGATTCCCATATTTGAAACACTGGGGAAGCAATTCATTGTTGATTGCTTCTTGAAACAGAATTAGAGAAAAATGGGATAGAAAGCTAAGGGGGGGTTTGATGCCTCAAAAGAAGAGATCTGAAGTAAGATAGAAAGGGTGGGCAGAATACACATTCTGAGGTTAATGCTATTTGAAATTAAGGAATTCTTTCTGGAGAATGGAAATTGTTTGCAGTAAAGCACCTGTCAATCACTGTAAAATATCAGCGTATCTGGACGTGTCCCTAACACAAACCAACGAGAACAGGCCTTTTCCTGCAGGGGGCATGATTAAAACTAGAACCATTTTTACAGATAATCCATTTATAAATCATGGTAATAAAATGGCCATCATGACAGCAGCTCAGTGGCGTTTTTTTTTTTTTTTTTTCACAAGCTCAGCTGTATCCAGGCAACAAAAGCGTCTTAACTCAGATGAAAAGAAAGGCAGGTTGGGGTTCCAGGAGTCAGGGACCAAGAGCCCACTGTCGGTTGTTTTTCCCATGAGGAAAGGTGATGAGTTGATGCCTAAAAGAGGTCTAGAGAACGCTGGTTACTATAGTTAGCTTTATTTGCATGTCAGACTCAATGGACGTCAGTAATTTGGGTGGTTTTCAACTCTTTCTTTATTCTAGCAACTGATAAGTGGGGAACTCTGAGGTCCACTATATCTACCTCCAACTTTGATCCATAACTTGCTGTGAGAGATTCAACTGATCAGCAGAAGCTAGAGAGAGAGGAATATATGGCAGAAATCCAGGTATTTTCTACTCAGCTGTTTACTATGTAATTGCAAATCAACACTGGCTGTGATATTAAGAAGAGGTTCAAATAAGCAATGTGACAGCAATGATTATGCGCTATGTTAAGTATGTTTTTACCCTCAGAGGAGAGACAAGCATTCTCTTTTCACTCTTTTGAGATTTTTCTATGCAATGCATCCTTGTAGACTTCTGACAACTGAGCTGTTATGACTAAATAGAGGTTTAAAACTTTTAACTAAAAATATATTTTATCAAAGGCTTTCCTGTCACTTTTTTAAAGGGCTGTAGTATAAACAAATTTGTATGAATCCCATTCAATAGCCTGTTTTCACAGAAAGACCAAATATCACGGATTGTTAAACATAAAGATATTTATATGTCTATGTGTGTGCACACATGCATTGTGTCAAACAAGACTCATCTTCACTATCTGTCAGTGGAGAACAATAACCCTTACCTAACTAAATGAGTTGAGGGTGAAAGTACATAGTACAAAGTACTATGTTTGGGGAAACTCCTTAGTATTAGCTCTACTGCTATGAAAGACGCTGCCCATATTCCCATGGACTGCTTTATCCTCCTCCACTTTTAAAATTCTTATTGAAAATAGTCTAATTGTATATATTTAAAGTGTACAAGGTGATGATTATACATGCACACACACACACATGCACACACACTGTGGAATGAATGCCAAGATCAAGAAATTAATATATTCATTACATTCCATAGTTAACTGTGCATGTGTATGTGTGTGGTGAGAATGCTTAGAATCTACTATTGTGTGTGAATTGCAAGTGTGCTTTTACCAATAACAGCTAGCATCTCTGATTCTTGGTAGGGAGCTTGCCCTCAGGCAGTCAACAGCTGCCTAGTTTAGCATGGACAAATCTTCAAGTGCCTGGGGCCAGCAATCTACCAAGAAGAGATGAATACAGCCAGTGACCGTGCTGTCTGTTGGGACAATTCCAATTTTTTCAGGGAGGCAGTTTACCTGTACACCTGTGTGTAACCTATGCTGTCACTAGAACTCACCTGGAGGACAGACCCAATGCTTTCCTCCCCTTGTGCGGTCTCTTCTTCCTACTTTCCACTCTCCTATTGTGTTTTCTTTCTGAAAATTCTTTCAATTAAATTATATTCCCACAAATCCCTTTCTTGATGGCTTGTTTATTTTTCCCTGAGAAACCCAGTCTAATATGCCTGCAAAAGAGATGGAAGTAGTTAAGACATGAAAGGGATTTGGACCCGAGAGAGGCTCCTGAGGACTTACAGTTCATGTATAAAAATCATCCAATAGCTAGAAACATAGTCCAGGTGAAAGTATCACACAGGTGAGATGGCCAGATGGCTAAAAATCATGAGCTGGATAGAAATAACTACACTGATTAAAATATTAATTATTCACAATTATATTAACATCCAGAGTGATTGATACTTTGTATTAGGTACTGTACTAAGAGGTTTAATGCATTCCCCCTTCTCGTACATTCAGTGCATATGGCAATGAGCTATTAATTTTTCTATTTTACAGATGTGGAAATAGAGGCTTAACTATGTTATGTAACTTAGCTAAGGTCACATTGTTGTGGATTTGTGCCTATATTTATCTGACACCTGAGATCATAAGCTTAATCAGTATATTTTAAGGTTTGCTTCTTGGTTATTCCTGAAGAAGGAAAAAGTCAAGATAAGATTAGGGACCATGGCTGATATGATCAAGCTGATGTGATAACTCGTTGCAGCAAATGCCACATTTGAATGCACATCTCTATGTCCCTTGCACATGTCTTCAAGGACATGGGTGCAGCAGGAAGAATTAATATCCACTGTAGTAGAAGACCTAAAGTTTTTGCTCTCAATAAATCTACCCCTTCTACCTTCTACCGCCACCCATCCCTCCCCTTCCATCATTTCCAAATCTTAGCAATGTTAAGTAGCATACTCAAGGTCACATAGCTAATAAGGTAGTATTTCTACCCTGTATTTCTGACTAGCCTATGTAAGTTTCTTTCCAAAAATATCACGCTAAGTTAGTGTCTCATACCCAAATCCTGGGCAAAGTCAGAACTGGTTAATATTAGACTGCTCTCCAAACATAAGTTTCCAGTAGAGATGCCAAAACCAACCATCTATAAACCTCAGTTTTCTAGAGGAATGTTGAGATTCAGCTTCTTTCATCATCTGCCTGCCAACCCTCTGCCCTCTGGATGCAGCCTTATTTTGAAATGCTAATTTAGAGTGCTTCAAGTAGATATTAACCAAAAAATTATTAATAAGTACTTCTCAAGCTCAAGTGTAATAGGCCCCATAGAAGACACAAAATTGTTTATTCAACATATTTAAATGTGTCTTAAATGAACTAATTGCTTTTCCTGGGTTTTCTGCCAGATTTGTGGCTCTATGTATATATACTCTGGAGATCGGGAATCTGAAGCTTTCGAAAGAGGCTATAGACCAGCATGCACTTATTTTTCTGTGCATCTGCAGACAGGGAGGCATTAGTATCAATCATTTACTAGAACTAAGGTCATGAATATAGTTTTTGTTCCCCTGGATTGAGCTCTGACCACACCAAAGGGATGAAGGATAGCTTCTGCACAAAATAGAAATCCAAGGCATTTGCTTTCATCCTTTTATGAGGCATCGCTAAGACAAACCTGGATTCTACTCTGCCATCTTGTTTCCCTGACACGCTGGGTCTTTTAACACAGTTCTCACAGGAATTTGCCCAAATGTTAACTTTTGATTACAACCAATTATCTTTCACCAGTGGGCTAACCATTTGCCTAGTTGTTCTCAGATCTGCTACCTTCTCTTTACTTGCTCGGCTTGAATCCGTGCAAACCACGTTCACTAAGCCAACTTCCGGTTCCATTTAGGAAGTGGGATGCCTTGGCAGATCATGGGGAATTGGATAAGGAAGAAGCCAGTCTATTTCTCTCCTTCTCTCAGTGCTCTGGGGGGCACTGCCCGTGGTTGGGGTGTATTTTCCATTAGTGCATATTCCCCAGACAGGGAGTCCCCGCCACTGCGATTTCCAGCCACCATTAGGTGGAACCCTCTTCTGGGCACTAGAACATGACATATATTCCCTCATCCCTAGGGATGGCAGCAACTTCTCATTATTGCTACTATTGCACTTGACTCACCTATATGGCCTTATAGCTTTTCCCATCATTTTTGTATCTAGTGGTCCAATCAAATTCTTCTATTGAACAACCTGTCGTGGGTTCATTTGCCCTGCTTGGTAAAACTGGTTTTAGCAGTTTACCCTTTTATCAGAATAAGTATGTGCAGTTATTCTTAACTTTGGTGTCTCCTTCCAATGAGCATAGCAGTGTGTCCTGCCCCCCCAAACAGATCAAACTCTTATTTTCAGAATATTAGTGATTTACTTCCACTCATATTTGCAAGGGCCTTCCACCCCTCATGCATGTTAAGTGTGACTTAATGAAGAATTTCCAAAACTTATCAAGAAGGCCTCACTTATTGGATAGGATGTAGAGTTGAACTCTGAGCAGCCCAGAGAACTAGCACTGAGGACCAGCCCTTAGAATTTAAGCACACACTCATAAAGGCACCTCGGGCACAAACCCAGGCTCTGCTCTTAGCTTATACACATGCTCCTGTGAACGCAGGTGCCTGAATTAATAGCAGATTAAGCAAGAATAGTGGGAATACCAACAGTCACTGGTTGGTACATAGTGATAATACTGATCATAGATGATGAGAAAATGGTAACTGCAAATAAAACTTTGAGATTAATTATAATATTCCCAAAGTAAAACAAGTAGAGCCTTCTGATGTAGAAGAACATACAACTGCCCATACAAGGGCTGTCTGGAAAGTATCCAGCCATGTAGTATGACAATGTTATATTGAGAATGGTTGGGTTTTTTCCAGACAGTCCTCGTATATGTGAATCATACTCCAGGACCAGGATAGGGACAAAGGAAATGAATACATATGCTAGGAATCATTTCAGAAATTCAACATGCATGTTTTCAATACTGGGATACTAACACAACTATTACGTCTTTGTGACTCTCACCATTTATGGTGAAGGGAAACAAGACCCTTGCAGCTGACCGCCTTTGCTGGTGTCACGTGTCTGTGACAAGGGAATGTGCAGAGATGTACAACCTGGTGAGCCTCACTCAAAATTCCATGGTCTCACCGCTGCTCCAGGCTGCAAAATATTTGTCTATAACCACAAACCTTGGATTCTTTTAAGAGAAACAGTGGTTTTTCTAAGTACTCACATTTTAAGAAAGTAGTTAAACACCTAACATATATAGAAAAACTACCTATCATAGAAAAACAGAAGTTTTCTGAGAATTGACTGTTGGAAGTTTATATAGGGCAGAAAAGAGAGCAATGTGGGATAGCTCAAAGGCAGACAGGGCTCCTGAACCTGACTGCACCCCACACTGCAGCCCAACTTCTACAAGTTCTTGGTGACTACTCAGAAACCAGTGGTGATGCCCTGGCTAACCTATCTCTCTTTCACCCTCCAGAAATACCCACGTAGTCTAGGATGGCCAGACAACAAGCAGCTTCAGACATACAAATACCAATCACTTCCTCTGCCAGCAAGTAAAATTCATTCAGACTAGCAAACCCAACCAACGTCACACGAAGAGTAAACTTGATGGAACTGTTCTCATTAGTCAGACTTTAGGATAATATGATGGTATTTGAACTTCGTTCTGGCTCCCCACCAAAAACTTGGAAAGCCTTAGAACCACTGTTGGTTGTCAATAGAGGTCTCCCTCGCAGTGTCAGGGCTCAGCACTCCATGAAGGGCATTGGCATGGCTGCGCCAAACCTCCACTTTCATTTTCTCTGTAGGTGATGCAACATCGAGAGCACCACAGCTTAATGCTCTGCTTTCCTCCTCCTCTTTATCATGTGATACCAAGTGAGAGCCTTGCCCCTTAGTGGAAAGTGTGCTGTTTATTTATTAATTCAACATTTATTGGACTTTGATCTCAAGTGAACAGTAGTGCTAGGTGCTATAACAATAATAGGAACAAGTCATAGGCACATCTTTCAGAAGCTTGCAAATCCTGAAAACTGTCTGACTCTTCCTGAGTCCTCACTAATCAATCACTAAGCTTTTCCATGTCTACATAATACCATTTTAATCTACTTACTTGATTTTTCACCTCCTGGTCTGAGCTATAACCAGTCTTTACCTGGACTACTGCCATCGTTCTGACCGTCTTTTATTGTCTGCTTTATTATGCTTTTAAGTTGGATCATAAAATACAGAAGGAAAATGCACAAATAGCAATTGTACTACTCAATGAATTATTACAAAGTGAACTTCAGGTGTAACACTTCTGTCCCAATCAAACAATGGAACATCACCATGACTCAGAAGCTACCTCTCCAAAACAATTTCCATTCTTTTCCCCCAAAGACAACCAGTATCCTACATTCAAACACTGCAGTTCCAGTTTCAAAATCTGTATAAATGGAATCATATAGTATATGTTCTTTTATGTCTGGCTTCTCTTGTTTAATGTTTTGTCAGATTCCTCAGCGTTGTATGAAGCAGTAATTTATTTATTCTTATTGCTGCAAAATATTCCATTATATGATTGTGCCATAATTAATTATACACTCTAATCTTGATGAGCATTTGGTTTATTTTTAGACTGGAGATAGTATGAATTATGTTGCTATGCATTTCGTGCACATCTCTTTGGTGCATATATTCACGCACTTCTGTTGGGTGATACACGTAGGGTTTGGCATGAATGAGTGACCTGGCTGCATGCACATTCAGCTTGAGTAGTAGGGATAATCAGTGTCTAGTATTCACATTCCCATTAGCAGTGCAGAAGAGACTTTAACTTCCACTCTTGCTCCAAAAGAAAATCTTTATTTATTTTCTGAAATGCAAATGTGATCATGTGCTGGCCTTGTTTAATGTCTTTTAATAGCTGTTCATTGCCTTTAAGATAATGTTCAAAATTTGCCAGTACCCAAAAGGCTACAGAATCTAGTCTCACCTACATCTCTAGACTCATCTTGTACCTTTTTGCCTTTGGTGCTCTCCACTCTGACCACACTAAACCTTTCCCAAGTTCACCACATTCTCACCCACCCACGAGCTCAAACTCATCTCCCCAGAGAGGTTTTTCTAGACCTACCTGTCTCATATGGCTTCCTCTTTCCTCTTCCACTCGATATTATTGTCATATGCCCCTAATATAAATTTCCCCATGACACAAGTCAGTGCCCAAAATGGCACTAGTTTTTCATTGTTTTTTCTGTCTTCTCTCTTTCTTCCTCACTAGAATTTAAGCTCCACAAGCAGTGGGACTTTCTCCACTTGTTCACTGCTAAGTTTCTAGAATTCAATAGCACTCAGCATCAAGTGGGCACTCAATCCATATTTGCTGATGGGTAGATACATGAATGGAAGGAACCTAAGCATATCTGCATATTTTTTTCCTTCCCCTCAAACTGGTTCTCTTCTTCCTTTACTGGTAACTTGTACTAATCTGTGAGTTCACAGTTTAAATACCTCCATAGGCCTCCTTTCTTTGACTCAACATGCTAACTTAGTAAACCCTTGTGTATACTACAGTAATGGCTCCTGAATTTCCACTTTACAGCACTTGGTGTACTCTCAGTACCCAAACGTCAGTTCTGATAATCCAGACTTTAGTAAGCAAAACTGAGTCTCCAAATCCTACATATGAGGTAGCAACTTATCTTTAATGCTCTATAGATTCACAAAGGGGATGACGGAGGGCTGATAGCAGCTAATATCTTTCTGCCTTTGCTATCCAGCAAGCATTGCCTCAGGGACCATGAGGGTCTGATCCAGCAGGGAGAGCTGGAGTAGAGCCCACAGCAAAGACCTATGGAAGCCCAAGAAAGGCGAACCAAAGTAAGCCTGTATTGCCAGCTGGGTTTAGGCTTTTTTTTTTTTTTTTTTTTTTTTTTTTTTTTTTTTTTCAAAATTAGAGTCAGAACTTTACCAATTTAATAAGTCTTTTTTTCTTCCCTCTCTTAACTCAAACAATGATCAAGAGCCACAGAACCATCAAACGAGCCTACAGCAGACAGCCCAAATAAATAAGCTCTCCTTTTCGGAGAATGGCCTCTTTTGTTGTCAGAAACAGTGCTCAAGGCAGGGTGTACAAATTGGCCTTTGGAAGCTCAGCGTTCTCTGTGGAGCTCACCTTTATCTCCACATGTTTAGACATACTGCATCTTGAGAGGAAAACTAGATTTCCTTCTCTGAAAATGGGAAAGAGGAACTGATGATATTATAAACTCTTTTCAAGATGGCCCTGAAAACATGTAATCCTTTTTTTCATGTCTAGCACAAGTCACAAAAGACCATTTTATAAAATTTACTCAATGTTTGAGAACTCAGTGATATTTTATAGCATTAATGTCTGATGTGTGTAAACAACTCTACCCCATAACATAAAAACAGATACTATTCATATAAAATTTAGCAAAGATACTCTTTCCTTCTCATCCTTCTCTTCTATGTTTAAACAAATATACCAGGATGGCAAAAAATATATACACATTTTAAGAGATGTTATCTATGAATCACTTTTCAAAGTTGAACTGAATTACAGTAGCAATACGTAGTATGATGTTCACTCAAAAGATGGCAATAATCCAATGAATGCTAGCATTACCAGGTGACACGCAGGACATCAAAGGAAATGGTAGAAGCATGGTTGTCGTTAGAGGAGTGGAAGACCAGTTTATTTGCTGGGACAATGGATAGGATGAAGAGGTGTGTTTGAGTTTTCCCCACATCTTCCTGACTTCTGAGGGTGTTAACCCCTTGACTTCTATCTATGGGGGACCTTAAAGGATGTGGTGTACTGTAGAAAACCAGCTATACTGGCAATACTTTGGGAAGAAATTGAAACAGCATGGACAGTGATACAAGAGGACACTTTGGTCAATGCTGCTCAAGCAGTAGTTTGCTGTAAGCAGAAGTGTCTGGACACAGATGGTGACCACTTCGAGCACCCCTTTTAATTGCAGTAGTCAAACGTGACTTGTATTCATCTTTTGTTATTGGTATATATTATTACAATTTTAATACAGTTTTTTTCATTTCTTAAAATGCATATACATTTTTGGCACCCTCTGTATATATGTTTTAACTAATATTAGCATATCCACTTCTAATCTAATTGACAGAAACCTGAGTATTTGTCTTTGGGCATTTTAAACAGTACTGGTGTGCTGTATCAATGTCTCATTCTAACTACAGTGTGAGAAGGATTAAAATCCAGTATATTTGCATCTAACCAAAGCAAAAATTCTAATGGAATGAATTCAATTTTGAGCTACTCGAAAGATAGCTAAACATATCCATTTAGAAGCCAGACCATGTTTAAATCTAGCAATATTCTGGCTCTGCTGCTAACCAGGTGTGAGATATTTGGCAAGATACTTAACCTCACTGCACCCCAGCTTTCTGATATGTTTTATGTATTAACACATGCAACTACTTAGCACACTTTCTGCCACTGTTTTATCTCATAAATATTACAAGTTTTATATTATAATTGTTAGCTATTATTATATGCTTAAAGAAAAAGAAAATAATACATTTATGCCTTTCGACCTTCCTCTCATGCTTGTTTTTCAGTAACTCGAATCACACCTTTAGGAAATTAAAAGAGCAAAATGTCTAGTTCCATGTAACAAATTTTATTGGGGACACACTCCATGCAATGAGACCACTGAACTAGATATTGAAGTTATAAAAGATACATAAGAAAAAATATTCAGCTCTTGTGGAAAAGAAAAGCAACATGGGCCCCTAGAGTGGCAGGCATTTCGGAGGAGCACAGTGGCGGGAGTTAAATGCCTCCCCAGGGTCCAGGCTAAGATGACAAGTCTTGAATCAGCATTTCCCAAAATGAGGCTTCCATACTCCTAGTGAGGCTGAGGCTGAGGCTGAGTGTGTGAGTGTGTGAGTGATGAGTGTGTGTGTGTGTGTGTGTGTGTGGAGGGGGGTGCAAAAGAGGTTAGAAACAATGGCATTTACATAATGACTTTCCCTTTGCAGTGCTATTTCAGTCCTCCAGATTAGAAGAAGTACAAGGTCTCAGTTTGGTAATGGCTGTTTATACCTCTCTAAAATTCTCTCGTATCTTCTTAGCAGTCAGAGCTCCAGGCAATGGCTTCTGAGTACAACACCCACTTAACTACTCTAACGTTATCTTCTTTCTGTCCTGAGCTAGTTTTCCATTCTTGATTGGAACCTCAGGGTTTGTTTGTTTGTTTTTAAATAAATGCATTTCAGTTTGTAAATTCAGATAAATACACTAGGTAAATAATAGTTTACATGTCACATGAGTACAGAAAATATTAAAAAGGTCCTAGTCAGTGGCCAAAACTAGGTGTGCACAGGACAGCAGAGATAAAAGAACAAATTAGAGAAACATTTAAGAGGTAAAATAAGCAGCAGTTGGTGATCTGTTCAGAAAGGAAAAAACTACAAATGATCTAGTGGTCAAGGTGAGCTTCTGGCAAACCTCTACTTAGTGAAAGGTATCTGCAGAGTTAACCACCTGGTTAATGCTGGCATTGCTGCAGGTGGGAAACCTACTTGAGAAATGTCTAACAAAGCTCAATCACATTCTCTCTGTATTCAATTTCTGGCAAATGTCATCTCTGCACAATTTTGTATTTCTACTGGCTGATTTTTAGCGGGGGCTTTGTAGAACCAACACCCTTCTCAAGGATCTGATTAACCCATTTCCCGTTTGCCCCAGAAAACTCACCAGCGGCACTTGTGACTTTACCCCGAGATAACTCGTGGATTACAATGCTAACCTTCCTTTTTCAGAGAATTACATTAAAACAGGACGATGCAGTTGGGACAGTTTTTTTTTTTTTTTTGTCAAATGTATTGGGGTGATGTTAGTAAAAATTACATAGGTTCCAGATGTACAATTCCACAATATATCACCTATGTATTGTGTTATGGGTTCACTCAGAGACAGCTCTCTTTTATATTTTATTTTCACACTGCAAAGCAATTGATTTGCTTCAGCCTCAAAGAGCATGTTTATGTAAAATTAAATGAACATGACACAAACTGTACTTTCCTTTTTCTAAATAGGAAATGGGTTAATTAATTCATTGTTCTCCCTATTCAAAATCATGGAGTTTACCATATTATTTAAACAGGGTGCCCTTGGAATGCAGGAGGACTCCAGCGAGGTGAAAAAATAAAATGCACAAGGCATCTGACCCTTAATCCCCCAAATGTAACTTTCTGTCCAACAGAAAATTATCATTTTATTTGTGAAGAATTCCTGACAGCGCTCCTGTCTCATCTGCTGCTGGAGCGGACTGGTGTATCCAGGCAATTATTAGACTTGATGAGCATTGCCATTTACTAACAGGAGTGACTTAGGGGAAGGAGGGATATAAACAAACAAAACACAGTGAATTTTAAGTTTCACAGGAAAATAGTGTCTGCTCTATATCCTTCACAGGGCTCTTGGGAATAACAAAATCACATGGAAAAATACTGCCTAGTAATTTTTGGGTAAGATAAATAAAAAATTATTTTCTGTTGCTCAATATTTATTGTGCAATGGTTCCAGGGCCATGGGCATTCATATTAATTTGTGATGAAATCCACAATCACCAAATTGGAAAGCCCTTCCCTTTGGACAGGCTTTTCTTATCACCAGGACAGTGAATTGAAACTTCCTTTGCATTCATTGTTGTGTATATTTGTCTATATACACACAGAGCTTCTCTGCCTGGGCATCACTGACATTTGGGGCTGGAGATCTTTTTGCTGTAAGGAGCTGTCCTATGGATTGTAGGATGTTTAGCAGCATCTCTGTCCTCTGCCCACTAGTTATGAATAGCATTATCTAGCTGTGACAACGTCTCCAGACATTCCTGAATATTTCTCCTTGTAGGGCCAAACAGTCCCTGGTTGAGAACCACTGCTATAGACTTATGTGTCATTTCTCTCGTTGTATTAACTTGTTTGTTTTTATGTCAGTTAATATTGGTAGATTAAAAATAGTCTATATGGCATTGAGCATGAAGGCCTATGAATCACAGATGCTAATTTTTGTATGGTTTTCTAGATAACACATGCTGTGTGGATAGATATCAAGTCCCATTCTTCTCCCCCCTGCATTTTTATTTTTATTTTTATTTTTATTTATTTATTTATTTATTTTTGCTTTTATGGTATGTGGGTAGCTCCCTGACTGGGAATTGAACCCAGGCCGCAGCGCTGACAGCGCCAGCGCCGAAGCCTTAAGCCACTGCACCATCAGGGAGCTCCACCCCTGCATTTTTAGGACCTGCCTAGAATGGTGCTGGCTTTGTAGAAGCCTCAATAATGACGAAGAATTAGCTCTTCAAAGGGAGCACCTAAATGATTTTCAACTCTGTACTTCCAGGATCAAACGCACTATAGGACATGGAAGGGATTATCAATGAATGTTTCGGAGATGAATATGTGAATGGACAGAAGAATGAATTAAGAAAGAGCCTGACATTCACATGGCCAGACATGGTCACATGTGTACTCCCCTAATCTTCCCCTGGAGTTACTATGACTACAAACATCTGAGCTGCCAACGTGCTGCCTGAAACTCTAAACAAGATTCCAGGTGAGGAAGAGTCTTGGCTGAGGCCCAGCAGCGGTTCACAGGAGGAAATCAGCACAGGCTTAAGTGAAAATCAGATTTATCCTAGCTGAATTAATCTGTGACTAGAAGGGAAACAAACAAACAAACAAACAAACAATACATTGCAAGTTACCATGGCTGGGCAGAAACAGGAAGGACTGAGAGCAGACCATTTAATGCCTGATACTTTTGGAGGCAGTGTCCGGAAGAGGCGTTAATGGAATCGCTTCTACAAAGCCACAGAACAAGCCTCCGGACTGAATCAGGGGCAGACCATGTTACATTTAAGGGTTATCTTAGGAGCGAGGAATTCATGAGGACCACTGTGGTGTTTCCTCTTTTTGGTCCTCTCTCACTGGAAATGTGATACTGCCAAATCGACGTGGATTCTGCTGGGAGATTTATCAACCTCAGGGGTGCTGATGCCCTGCATGGAGGAAGGAAGGTCTTAATCTCCTGGAAAGAAATCTTCTGCTACCACCTACATGGCGTCAAGTTTGCTTCTTCAGGGCCTATTTGATTTGGGATCCCAAGAATTTCATTGGTGTCTCTGTTCAAGAAAGTTTCAATATTGAGGTCCCCTTGTGCTCTACTCAGCTAAATCATACTCAAAGTTAGGATGTCTCCTAAGCAAAATACTCTAAGAATCATTTCCTAAACTCATTGCACCTGCTCCATTTATCAAACTTCTTTCCTATAATAGTTTTATTTGTATTTACATTTGTTATTTTCATTAGATTTAAATCCCTTGAGGGCAGGAAAGGTGTCTGAAATAATATAGGAGAATAAAATGAGAATAATAGCAATAATGCAGGAGAAGAAATAAAAAGATTTGTTGAACATTACAACTTAGCCAATGAACTTACCATTTTACACAAAAAATTACTGCATTTAATTCTCAACACAAATTTATGAATCAGATTGTACTGTGTATGCTTATGTCTTTGGTGCTTTTGGTACCTTGCATAGGCTCTGGCATAGTGGTGACCACTAACTCCTGTTGCACTGAATCTATATAAACAGAAGTAGCAGAAGTGGGATAAAGAACAAGCACAGCAATACCATAGATTGGGGGCCAGTACTTTCTCATAGACCCTGGAACTAAAGTATGAAGATCTGAATTTGAACTTCAGTTTCATATCTTGTTTGGGAACTTACTTAATTATCTGAGTGTATATTTTCTCTTTTAAAGACTGTGAATCATGGTATCTATGGTTGAAAGGATGTGGAAATCAGTAAGGGGCAAGTGCTTCCTGTTACTGATAATCACTTTATCAATTTAAAATATAAAGAAAAAAATTTAAAGTTAAGGTGGCATCTAGATTAAATCTGGTTAATTATTTTCCTTCTTGACCCTAATCCCAGATTCTATTGGGATTAGGCCCAATTTATTGCTCTTAACTCCCCTCCAAAAAAGACTTAGCTTTTAAGTTCAGTTATTCTACAGCATTCATAAGTGTCCGGGCCCATGTGCTCAAATCAATGACCTACATTTCATATCCAACAGGTGTGGAATGATAGCAGACACTAAGTGTAGTTAGTTAATGCTCAGGCAGTTTATCAGAAAATCTGACTTTTGATCTCTTAGTATCTTAGTCCAAGTCAGAGATACTAATTTATGTTTTATTACACGGCCAAGATGGAGGATCATAGGATTCCTCTGATTAAATAGTTATGAAGAATATGTATCCCCAAAATGTTATATAATGCCTTCTTCATTAAACCTCTAAATACAAAATTTAAGCAGACTTGTCTTGATAATTAGATAGTTGTAATTCTATTTCCTTAATAATTAATGTCTAATGGGTACTTTTGATGAGTGTTAATAGCTCTAAGTTCTAGAGACTAACTAAGTACTGAATGGTATGTTTACCATCAATAAACCATCATAATGTGTTTTGTTTTCCATGAGGTTCTATGAACAATGAGTACCTTTTTCATAAATTATTTTCCATAACAATTTAATGACATTTCTCCAATACTTTGTATTAATAGTAGAAAAGAGCTCTGGTTAAAATGTCTTAAATAAACCCTTATCAAAAGATCTGTGTGTGACTAACAGATTTTCTACTTTCAGGCGCTGAGCAATTTGCTTCAAGTAAGTATACTCTTAACACAATCAAAGAGTAAGTGTGGGTTTTATATAAATACCCTAATTAACAAATACTACTCCAGCATATTCTTTTTCACCACAAAATAATGTAAAAGATATTAAAAATTAGTGACCCCCTCATGTCCTTAATTGTATTATAAATAAAGTCACACACAAAGTTATTAAATTATATTATGCAGAATAAAACTGTAATTTCTTATAACTATAATTTTCTCGTTAGTATCACGGTATCTCATAACATCATATAAAAATGAGATGAAATAATTCACTTAAATTACTCTAGCTGGTACATATTAAGTGCCTAAGAAATGTTATCAATTGTTATTATAATGATTATTAATTCATTAATTAAAAAATATTTGTTGAGCATTTTCAATAGGCAAAGTATTATTCCTAAGCTGAAAACACAGTGACCAATAAGTTAAGCAAGTTAGTTGCTCTGTGGAGTTTGTATTACCTTGGAAGAAGAATAATATTAATAAATTAACCAACAATAATAAATAGTATACTGGTAAATGTAATGAATTAAAACAAGGTGATGTGTTAGAGAAAAATGGAGAAGTAAGTAACTAGGCTAACTTGGATTGAGTTGTCAGGGAAAGACTCAGCAGATGTGTGAACAGTAACAAGACTCCCTTCTGGAGAAGATGTGGAGCAGAACATTCCAGAAAGAAAAAAGACAGCAAGAGAAAAGGTCCCAAGAAAGAAATTGAGCCTTTTCTGCTTTCTAGAATCAGTAAGAATGCCAGTGTGACTTAAAGAATGATCATAAGAAAGAATGACAAGAGGTTTGGGAAGATGACCAAGGGCCCCACCAAGCAGGGACTTGCGGGCTGTGGTAGGCATTGGCACTGGCTGTGGAGAGGAAATATGGCAGTGGTGTGGACAGATGTGGAAGGGAGATAAGTTACAGGCTGTTACACTATTTTGAGCGTAAGGAAGGTTCTAAGTAGTAATGCATCAAAGCTTCTACTCGCATCAAAACTTTCCAAGTTTCTAGTTTGAGCAATTTACATATGATAATATTTATTACAACAGAAAAGACTAGCAAAGTTACAGGTTTGGGAGATGGGGCTAGAGAATAAAAGTTTTGCTTTTAACTCTGCTAGGTTCAGGAGATTATATGATATCTAAGTGAAGATTTTAAGTACATATCTGAATTCATAAATCTGGATTCTAACAAATAGGGTACGGATGGATATATAAAAAGGGAGTCATCAGTTTTCAGCTGGTATGTGAAGTCATAGGAGCTCTGATGGAGCAAAGATGTTAGAATGGAGATAATTTGTTGTAATTACTGAAAAGAAAAGAAAATGGCCTATCTTGGATGTAAACATTCACATCACCTCTCACAGTCCCCATGCACAAAACTACCATGTGATGTAGATCCTAGGTTATCATGAACTGGATGTCACCAGCCTGCTGTTCACGCCGGTCTACCATTCAATCAAATTCTTATTCGTCTAAAGCCTTTCAACTGACTTTGGATATTTGAGGTTGCTTATGGAGGTGTAAGTTGCTAAAAGCCTTATGCAATAGTAAAATGAATTTACTCTACTTTCAAAGCTATTTCAACACTCTAAAAGTCTATTTCAACAAAGAAATACCCTGAATCTTCAGAATACCAAAATTGTTTATTAAAATAAGCTTTACAATACCACATGCTCTTAAATTACAATCAAAATGAACTGTCATTCATTCAAAACATACACACACATGTGTACGTGTACACATGCGTACGTGCACGCACACACGCACACACGCGCGCACACACACACACACACACACACACACTACAAGTGAAGATGGTTTTGACTTAGGGCCTGGAGAGAATTCCCACTTACATAGCAGACTTTCCCATAAAATTTAGGAGAGTCTGTTTTATCTGTTTTAGGTAAGGTGTTAATTAACAGAATATCCTGGAACTCATCCGCAGAGGTTCTTATTCTATGTTTCTGAGGGGAAGCATGTTAAATAAGCACTCAAAATGTGCCTCGTCGTGGTGGCGTTTCCAGGATCGCCCTTTGAGAGCACTGCTTGTTCTCACAGCAAAGGCACCAGATACTCTTAGGATAGATCTGTAAATAGTGAAGTATTAAGACATTTTCCCCTATGTACATTATCTGGGACCTCAGCAAATACTACTGGACCATGTGGAACTCTGTCCGGATCTCCTTGTAAGACAAAGAGACTTACTCCTCAGCTATTGGCACTCCCATCACCTGACACCTCTCAGCTGTCAAACAATGTGGAGATTTGCCTCAGATGAAGACAGTTGTCTTATCAAGATCACATCCTCTTCCCAGAGGGCAGCCTGCATTCAATGCCTTATTTAATGCAGGAGAATGAAAGCCACCTCCACACAATTTAGGATGATATTGAAGGGAACCCTGGCCAAATGACCTCCACTTCAGTATCTGTTTCTGGGAACCCAGATTAAGACAGAAGCTAAATGTTAAACAGCCATTGTTTACGTCTGTTGATAACAGCCCATGGTCTCAAACATCAAAAAGCAGAGACAGTCAGAGTGAATTCTATGTCCTACAGATAGGCATTTAAAGCACAGGAGATGCATTCTATCACCAATGCTCCAGGGCAAGTCCATTTCTGAGAATAAAAAATATCAGATACAGAATATACGTGCATATGGGTCACACTGGGTGAGGGCACGAGTCAGTACAGGGCACACTGAGAGGATCTGGCACGTCTTCATGTAAAGTTAGTATTTGTCTCTTTCTTGTCACTTCATATATACACGGACCTCTCAGATTTAAGAATATGGGATCAGGCAAACAAAAGTACCTGCAGTGAAATTACAGTGGCCTTGATCTCTGAGATTGTCCAAATAGAGGTAGGAAGAGTTTACTAACTCTAAGAATAGGTTACTATCAGAGATGTGGCTACATTATTTGGAAGAGTCCAAATAATTTTCAATTCCACTGTTTGAAATGTGAGATAGGAAGAAGGGATAATAGTCTAAAGCCATTTGAGGTTAACTATAACACAAAGCAAACCTGTACTTAGGCTCAGGAGGGGATACCTCAACATAGGCTCCAAGTGACAGGGTACACCCAAATGTCTGTGTTTTGAAAAGTTTCCACCCACATCTGGCCTACCTGTCTTCTCACCTTCTTGACTTCTCATGGGGAATATATACACAGCCCCCTTTTCAACTTACTTTTCTGTGCAATGAAACATACAACAAATGAAGCCGAATAACTACAATAGACGGTAGGAAGTAACAGGTGTCGCGAAGTTGCAACAATGACTTGTTTGGTGAGAACTGATTCTTTTCCAGGGAAAAAGCCATGAAGACATTAAGGAGGAAGAGTATTTGGTCACTGCTTTGACGGATGTGTGATAATCGCACATTCCAAACAACACGATGATCTTTATTTGCTTTCTAGAAAGAATACAACAAACCCTAATTTCAGCACAGTTCTTTAGTATGCCCAATATGCCAGATAACATTATTTGCTAGTATGAAGGTACTAGAGAACCAGTTCAGTGAAATTTCTGTCCTATGGCATTTGTATCACAGTGGATTATAATATCATACTAATAACCAGAGAATACTCATTAATAATAAAAAAAACATAATATGGATACAAACTATTATATTTCCTCCATTTTTTAAGGCTTGATGGCCTTGATGAAAATGGGTTATTCTTGTTCTATTTGACATTCTATGTTTGAAATAAATTTACTCAGATTCCTTGAGAAAAATGGGACTGATGTGAATTCAGCGTTCTCAGGAATAGCTGAGGGTTCCGGGTCCTCCAGTGGTGTACAGGAGGGTTGAAAGCAGGACTGGGCACCAGGGAGAAGGTGAGTGCAATGCATTCTCAGTGAAGGACTACGTCATCAATGCAGGGAGATCTTCGGAGCTATCCCATCTATACTGAATATAAGGGGACTCAGAACCCATATTGGCTTGTCTGTGGCTGGGAACTGCTACCAAGCAAGGGATATAACAGAGCAGAGCAATTGTCTTTGGCTTTGGGGCATCTTGGAGAGGTATTAAGCTTTGCACTGTCGGCAGGTAAAGCTCCTAGCTGCTGGAAGAGTGCCTCAGTTCCGAAGGGGGCATCTGGGCAACACACCACAACCTCCACTGCAGTTTCTAATACAATTGCTTTTCCTATTACCAAAGCCATATTTTTGAGTGTGATCAAACTTTTCTAAGGTATGAGTTTGGGAGGGGCCTTTTCTTGCTATTGCATTTTATGATCAGGGAAATTTATGGCAGTGTTATGGACTGAACTGTGTTCCTCCCAACTTCGCATATTGAATGCCTAGTCCCCAAGGAGACGGTGTTTGGAAGTTCATTGTGAGCATAAGGGTGGGGTCTTAATCAGATAGGATTGGTGTCTTCATAAGGAGAGGAAGAGACACCAGGGGAGCCCATGCATAGAGAAAAAGCCATGTGAGAGCACAGCAAGAAGAGGGTCATCTGCAGAAGCCTCAGCAGAAACCAAATCTGCCAACACTGTGATCTTGGACTTCCAGCCTCCAGAAATATAAAAAAATAATTTTCTGTTGTTTAAGTCAGCAAGTCCATGGTATCTGGTTATGGTAGTTCAAGCAGACTAAGACAGGAAGCAAGAAGGTGAACTAAGTGTTCATGTATCAGAAAGGTGAAGATTCAATCATTAACACAAGGGCTGCACTTCCAGATTTGGATGTATGACATGCTATCCAGACAATGTAGGAATTCAACACTTTTTAAAGCTACATTCTAGTTCACTGAAAAAAATCTCCATGTAATAATGATTTAAAAGGTTTGATTCTAAAATGAAATGTCATGTTGTGGTTCATACAGTTAGTATATCTAAGTGAATATGTCTATATAACCAAAATATATACCTTTTTGTTATTAAATATTGGAATATTTATGTTACTATGTGTTTGTAATTTATAGACATGTGTTTACATATAAATATACACATATATGTACACATAGATATGGTATTGTATTTTTAACCACATTAAAACTAATGTTAATTTTCATTTATTATGCATTTTTAAAACATACTATGTCTACTAGTAATACAAGTTTGAGTAAAGAATAATGTATCTGCCCAGAATTTGCAATCTATCTTAAGAGAGAAGAACCATCACATTTTCATACTGAAGATGCTGGAAGTCACCAATGTAGTCTTCTCTAACACATCTTGACCCTTTCAAGAGTCCACCCTGCTCTGAAGCCAGCTAATTCTTCCAAATAGCAAGTCTATTGACATTACTTCTCTGCTTAAGTCTATTTCCACTGTCTTTAGCAGAATGCCTAAGAATGGTGACAAAGTCTTTCCTGAGCTATCCCGAGCCTGTGCCTCAAACCCATTCTGCACATCTTGATAGCTCTAGATGCTCCAGCCCTGCTGAAATACTTGTGGTTCTTACACAGAGCCATGCTGCCTTCATGGGTCTGTGCCCAGGTAGAGCTTCTCCCTCTCTTCCCATTGGAGCAATCTTATTCTGACACACCCACCTCAGGAACGAGTGTGCAGCCATCGTTCTAGTCTCAGTTGTCACACTTACACCCCCAGACCCCAATGCCCTGCAATGGTCTGGTTTGCTTAACTTTTTCTGCATGAGTCTGTGAGCACCATAAAAACCATGAGGAAACCTGTATCTCTCTTCATCATCAGGAACTTCACCGTATTTTGCATCCAGTAGGTTCACAATATGGGCTTACAAATTTGAACTGAAGGCTCAATAGGTAAATGCATATATATTTTACAGGAAAGATGTCAATGTGTTTTAATCATATTATTTCAAAGTATAATTGTTGAATTCAAAGTGAATAATTTATTACCTTATGATAAAGAAAGTATGCCCTCTTTTTCTTTGTTATGTTCACATTTCACATTATTTTGAGTTTTAGTAAAGATTTAAGCAGTTACATAGTCACTAGAGGTCACTCTTACAATTGTGAATCTTGTGAACCTATGTAGGTTATTTTCCTTGGAACAATTGAATTTTAACCCTTCCCTCTGTGGCATTTATAAAGGTTTTAATGATGATACCTGAGTTTAGCTAAATAAATTACCTATATGCTATGTTTACCTTTTTGATTATTAAATATCATCAGATGGTTTTCCTGCATATGTTTAAGAGAAGCTGCAAGGTAAGTGAAAACCTGATAGCTGAAGCAGGGATTAATGAAAAACAAAATATTTCATCGCTTATGTTCTCACTAGAAAATTTCACCTTATTGTTGGTATGGCAATTGCTACAGATTTTCAAAAAGGTTATGGAGAGCCTTATTCTTGTAAATGCATCCGATCTTCCCCTGCATCCATAGCTAAATTACTAGTGGAAATGCAGGCACAACACTTGGCTGTCACACCACCAAGTGTCAGCAGGACCCTTAATCACAAACAGGCTGAAAGGAAACCAACAGACATTTGCAAATGACAGGGGAGCAGCAGGAGAGAGAAACAAATCTCTTTTTAACTGGTCTGTGATCATCTCTGTTCTCACCCACTCCTAAACCTCTAAATTAGTGCATGGCAATCAATCACAGCTCTCCAGACAGGCACCAATTCAGGTGTCCTGTGCCTGATTTCAATTTTCTGGAGCAAGAATTTAAGGAGTTAGGAAAGGACCAGGAAGGGTAGGAGGTTGGGCACACAGACAGAGGCTGGAGATCAGGTAAGTGACTCACCTGGCATCTGTAGTCAGATGACCAGGAGCCCGGTGCAGGTTCTCAGTAGGGATAAGCCTAGGTGAAGAAAGAAAATCTGTATGTAGAAAATAAGTTTGAGGATGGAGAAAGATTGAGAATGATGATTATAGGGTTTAAAGCCAGACTACAAGGTTGGAATCTCACCTTAGCTACTCAAAAGCAGGAGACCTTAAGAAAGTTGCAAGCATCAATTTCCCCACTTTTGTAATGGGAACATGGTAAAACAAAATTTGACTTTAGGTATATATATAAATAGAGATAAAAAGATAGGTATGCATGCATACATACACACATACACATGTACATACCTGCATACATACATATAAGTACATATGCACATACCTATTCAATTCTCAAAGCCCAGCCAAAAATGAATGTTCAAAAAGGCTTCCTTCCATATTATGCTAACTGAGAAGTGCCTATCTTCTTAAAAAAAAAAACAAACAAACCAGGAAATAGTGACCTAATATACAGCTGGGGGACAAGACAGGATATTTGAAATTGGATCTGTCCCAGAAAAACCAGAGAATTCAGTGGCCATCATAACATGGCTAAACCTGATTTCTACTCATTCACTCTCTTTGAAAGACATCATAAACCACTTACCAATTTTTCTTAAAGGACAAATAGGGGGAAACATGTGCCCATTGAATATGAAGTCAGGCCATCCAATCTGTTACGATGTTGGGCAATGGGCCTGCCAGACCCTCTCATTGGACTCAGCTGTTCTGAACATAAATGAAGCAAAACAAAACACCTACAAATTAGAGGCCTCTTAACTCAAGGGTAAGGGAACAGCTGAAAAGCGGGGTTCAGTAAGGCCACAGAAGCAAGTCAGTGCAGGCCCTAATGCTGGGCTCTTCTGACTCTGCCTGCCTCAGGCTAGGGCTAACTTTAGACCCAGCCTCAGCCTGCAGAACCATGGGAACTGTAATGAAAGCCAGGCAGCACAGGCAGGGCTATTTAAAGGATTCAGTGGCCATCACTGAGGATAAAACTCCATGGACAGCTTCAGAGAGGGAAATACAAGAAAATCTGCGGATGCCAACTCTAAAGCATTTGCCTAAGAAGTGAGATTTAAAAAAACAAAACAAAACACTGTTGCTGTAAATATTTAAGGTTCAAAGAGACAAACTAATCTACCTGGAATGTTAATCTTTTATGTACCTTTCTAGGACCTCAAGGATTTTGCACAAAGGATGCTGTGGCAAAGAGCCATATGGCTTTGTGATGCAGAGCAGGATTTTGTAGGCACAGAGGTGTGATACTGATCACATTCCTGAACATCTTGAAGAACAACTTTCCTGTTATCTAAAATGGGACAATAACACATGTATGGTAAAGACGAAAAATGAACCAAAATGATAACACACTTAGAGAAGTCAGGATGGTGACTGATAAGTGCCTAATACATAGAGAGTAACTGCTATAATTATTCTTATCTCCATCATCAATATTATAGAGCAAAAAGAATTATTCCTACTGTTTTTAGTTTATTTCATGGGGAGTTGCAGAGGTTGCTGCTTGCAGTTGTAATAGCTGCCATTGGCAGGTGGACAAAGGTGATACCAAGCTTTGTCTTATTTATTTTTTTGTACTATTTGAAAGTTTCTGCACAACAAGAATTGTAAAACAAAGAGTAAACCAAAGTTTGTCAGTCCACAAGGATGATATAAACATGTGACTGCCTCCTGTTTCAAGAAAGCCATTGTCTTCAGAGGCAGCAGAATGAATAAGTTGACCTCTAAAATTCCGTAGAAAGTGCAAGACCTAACTTGCCAGCCATTTGGATTTTCTCCAAGAACACTCACCTACATTCTGCAGGTGGACCTTGTCACCGAATAGATAGAGTTGGTGCTGAAAGGGAAAGTGTCTTCCCATAAAACAATAGCAAAAGCACAAACACAGTCATTTCTTTACTCTTGGTTTTGATGCTTGAATTAGTTCAGAGCTGACGTCATGAACAAAGTGAGCTGAATATTCATAATCTGGAGAGCATTTGAAATGACCTGTTATTATTAACTGAATGGCACCAAACATCTACTGCATCTCATGAAGCCAGTGATCAGCTCAAATGCCAGATGCTCTTCCGGAATACCAAAATAGGTACCTCTCCAATATGAGAGCATCCCTGTGTTCTCTGTACATGACCAGATTTGGGGAAGCAAGCCTTATGCCCATGCCTTCACACTCTGTCAGACTATAGGAAATTATATATCTGAAATTCCCTTTTCTATTGAAAAATCCCCAATAATTTTCTTCTCTGGGACCTTCAGACATTTTGAACATTTACTGAGCAATCAGAAATGTTCATTTTGGATCATTTAGGCAGTACTAGCAGTACTCATAAAAACAAGAGAAATGTATCCTTCATTTACCCTTAAAATTAAAAAAAAAAAAAGTTCAATGCATAGGCCCTGGGGAAGCAAAAATGAGGAACAAAGAGTTCTTGCATTATAGAAGGTCATGGCCTCGAGAGCGAGAAACAGGTAAGTAAAAGTATAATCACAATAGAAAGCACGAGCACAGTGGGAAATGGAGAGGAATAAATGATTAATTGCCTCAGGGAGAAGAGAACTTCATAGAGAGGTGGCATTTGAACTGCCTTATAAGGATGACTGTGCTAGTCAAAGATGACAAAAACGCCACTCCAGGTAGAGGACCAGGCTGTGAACAGTCAGAGGACCTAGTGACAGAGTAGTCAGAGAATAATGGTTTAGTAAACTGGATTCAGGAGAAGAGAGGAGAAGCAAGAGATAATCTATTAACAACTTATGTTTTAAGAGAGCCTTGATTAGTGAGTCATACGGTGAGGAATCATGCAAGATCCTTCTTAAACAGAGGATATAGTGACCTGGTTTGTGATTAGAAGTTAGGCTCCGCTGGTAAGTTGGATAAAAGATTTGAAGGGAAGAGAAATTGATGATAAAAAGGTCTCTTAGGCGGCTGGTGTCTGACCAATGTTTGTAAAACATATCACCCAGCTCTAACAGGCCAATGCACACTAACAATAAGAAAAGCTTTGCCAGCACAGCTGTTTGACTCCTACACAAAACAAGTGCTTAAAGCCCTTGGAAATTGTAAGGGAATTAACTTCAGTTCCCTAATAGTAAGGGGAACAATTCTCAAGCACATTTTCTACTGAGCGTTTTACTGGATGAGCAAACCAGCAAGCCTGAGTACATATTGTTAATGAAATGTATAAATATCCTAACCGTTCAGAAGTAATCTGTACAGTAAATACAAGGAAAGAGAAACATAGATTTGAGAATGAACATTAAATGAAAGAAAAGTCAGATCACATCCAGAAGGAAATAAAAACATGTAAACTTCTGTGTTTACCAGTAGGGAGTGATTTCTTTTTTTTCCTACAAGCTTTTTGAGGATGCTAATGCAATCCAAATCATTACCATTTTCAAAGTGTGTTCCCACCCAGTGTCTCATTTAAATCGTACAACACTCCTAACAGGTTCTGCTATTGTTCATATTTAACTGATTAAGAACAATTTAGGTTCTAAGGGTTGATTAACTGATTTAATTCTCAAATCTCCTTGTGATACAGAAAAAGCTGAAACTGAAACATTCCTTACAGTGAACAACAGAAATTGCCATTTTTAAGTGAAAATGTTTAACTAGTGGCAACTTTGTGCAGTTCAACCTAATAGATCCCAAGCACAGAGCACTAAAATTTTCAATCAACATGTAATTTTTTACTGGATCCATGGTTGCAAAAGCAAATTAATTCAAAATGTCAAGTGAAATGTCAAGTAAAATGGTTCTGTATCTTAGTTCAGCTGGGCACAAAACTGCCCGATGTTTGTCACTGAAATGGATATTAAACTAACAGAAAAGCTACATGAGGATGATCCCTTGTCATTTCCCTGAGAGTCACCATAAATATTCCTTTTATTGGTAGATTGCCTTCTCTAAAATATTATAAATAAGATAATGTAGTAAAGATATATAATATAAATATATTATTATACACACATATACACCTATGATTTTAGTTCTTCTAGTTCAAACTATCTTTTGATTAAAACGTAGCATTTCAGGAGTTATATTTTACCTTCAATTTCCTGGAAAAAAAAAAGAAAAGAAAAATGATTGCTAATGCAGTTGTAAAGATGAGTCTGTGAGCTGTGAATCATGATAGTTGGTGGAAAAAAATGATACAAGGTCCCTCGCCAGAAGAATCCCATCCAGGACTCTGAATCATGTCCTTTTGGTTACAAAGTGAAGGCCACAGATTTTAAAGAAACTTTACTTAGTTCTTCACTTCTAATTGAAAGACCGTGTCTACAGTGAGTATCCAGAACTCTTTGAATCATGTCCTTTTGGTTACAAGGTGAAGGCCACAGATTTTTAAGAACCTTTACTTTGTTCTTTGCTTCTAATTGAAAGGCTGTGTCCTCAGTTGAGTATAAAGAAGTCTCATTATCTGAACTTCCATCTGAGCCCCTGAGGAAGGTTGCTCCACTAGTGACCTTTCACTGATTTGTTTTATCAGCACACTTCCTAGTGGTTGATTATGGTGAGCAAAGCTACCCACAAGGGTATAGAGTATTTGCAAAAGACATGAATATACCTTGTCAAGTACCCATTGGGTATCTGCACTCATATCCCTAACCAGTGATAAACAGAAGCAACTGGCAAACTTTCCCATCTTGGGACACCTTCAAATATCCAGAGATACTTTCTTCTCCATGTTGACTGAAATATGTCTCCAGTAACTGAGAGGTCTTTTAGTGCCCAGAAATCACAAATAAAAAATTTTCTCCCCCTTCCACAGATGTCCAGTATTGGTCTTATTCTCTCCAGCTTAAACTCTGCCTCAGTTCTTTCATCTGCTCCTCAGATGAGATGAGGTGGGATTCCCTCATCAATCAGATCCTTCCTTTCTGACATCCCCAGGTGACCTCTAAATGTAGTACTCAAAAGTGCCTTCATCCCCACCTAAAATGAAAACCAAACCAGGTCACTCCCATGCTTAAAAACCTGAAGTGTGTTTAGATAACTTTCAGGATCTAAGCCAAGATCTTAACTGTCACAAAAGTGCCCAGGGGGAGATTGCGGCCAGTCTCTGACTCATTCACTTCATACCCGGCTGCTGCAGCCCTGCTGACAAGCTTCCTTTCCTTCCTTTGTAGCCCTTTCACAGACTGTACACTTGAATTTTTAGCACGAGACTCAGTGCGATTGCCTCCACAAACAAGTCTTGAGTGTGGGTGAGTCAGGTGCTGTTCCGGTGTGTTCCAGTAGAGCCGTGCCTCTCTCCATACTTGGCATTTATCCACCAGTCATGCATCTGGAAGTCTCTTTTTCTGTCTCCATCCCAAATATGCAAGGCCATACCAGGCTATCTTTCAGGGAAGGCACTGTCCCTCTACCTCATATTCCTTTCTTCCTGTATTATTCCTCACAGAGTAGAAGCTTAAATTAAATGCACAACTTAAATGAACACAACCAAAGCAGCTGAGGGCTGGCCAGGGCTACCTACAGAGAGCAGATTTCAATGAACTAAAGGTTGTGCACACATTTAGATCATGACTTGGTTCTTTTGCTAATTGACGGTCACAATCTACTAGCCCAGCTCATCCGTCAGGTTGAACATGGGGAACTCCTGCAAGGACGGGCTCAAATCATCCCAAAAGGTCACTCTTGTTAGTAGTTTCTGCTCAGAGAGAGGATATGGCATGGCTCAATGACTAGAGAGTTAAGCCAATCTCCATCTTTGAGCTCATGTACATTCCTGGTCTTTACTCCCATGAAAAACATATGGAAAATCATGCCCAAAGCTGGAAGAAATAAAGCTATATTGAGGATAACCAAATCAAATTTTTTCTTCTTTTTATTTTTACCTAATGATGTCAGAGTGATCTTTAATAATCAAGATTTTAAACTGTTTGGAATATACTTCGTGCATCCCTTGCCAGGTAGATAAAAAGAGACGTTTAGAGCCAGAAGGAAAATGATCGTCCTTTAAATAGGATTGGGGTGGCTGCCAGTGAGAGGGAACAATTGGACTATGAACAACTAAGCCAGGGGAAGAGTGTCTGCATCAACTTTGAGACATGGAGGAAACTAGAATTTTATTTTTTATTTGAACCCAAGAGGACAGCAGAAGTCTGCACAAAGGTGAAAAGACAGCATCTTTGGACAGAATATTTTCTAATCCCATCCCCTTCCCTAAATAATAACTTCTCTTGGAATTCAAAATACTTCATTCATAAGCTGGTCCATTCCTAACTCTAAATCAACTGGTACTGGAGTGTTTTAAAAATGTAAGGATACCTACAAATTCTACTTTAATTGGTCTCTAATGGGGTTTGGGCATGGATATTTTCTAAAGCTCCTAGATGATTCTAATGCTTTTCTAGCATTGACAAGTTATGACTCTGGTCTGAGCTCGAATCTGTTTGCTAATACCATAAATAGCAACATTTTAAATGTAGTATTTATGGACATGTGATCTTTGCTTTTATTAAACTATTTGCATGAATATGATTGACATGTCTGTTGATTGGTACTAGCTCTGCTCTTTGTTTCTGCTCAAAGTCACAAGGCAGCATCAGGGAATAACAGCAATAATGAATAATAATAAGAATAACCAATATTTATTGAGGTAGTTTTCTAAGCACTTTATAATTAACAATCTGTTTAATCCTTGAAACAAACTTATGACTTAATTGCTGTTATTATCTCCTGTTTGTAGTTTAAAGACAAGGAAACAGAGGCTCAGAAAAGTTGAGTAATTTGCCTAAGATCACAGAGTCAGTAAAAGAGAAGATTGTGTTTTGTGGAAATAGGCAATTCACATTGAAATCCATTCAGAATGATTTGATAAGCATTCAGTGCAAAAGGAGATGTCAGGGAGGGTGTAAGAGTATGGGCTTTGGTGCCAACACACCTGAGTCAAGCTGAAGATTGCTTACTGGTTACGTGACCTTATACAAAATAAATCTCTAACCTTCAGTGTCCCTTTGTTTAAATGTGGATTGTAATCATTTCAACTTCACAGTAAGCATAGTGGGGCCCACGGCAGCTAAGTGAGTTAGCAATAAGAATTTACATAAAACCTTGACATCTTGACTTACAGATTCATTTCCATTTTAGCATGATAGCCTTTACCTGGGAGCAAAATGTGAAAGACCTAACATAAATATTTCGGTAAGGAACTGACATTCTCTCATCATGTGAGCTGTGATCCAGTATGTAGAACACACCAGCTCGCAGTAGGGGCTCAGCCCAGGAGTTTAGGATAGTTAATGAGTTAACTGAAAACTCCATGGGAATCCTCATTTGTTAGTACATTTTTCTGCAAATACATGGAGTCTGACCGTGACCTATCAATCTTCAGATCCCAACAGGAGAATCTGCAGGTTAGGAGGCCAAGGGCCTGCCTAGGGTTGACATTCCTATATTTCTTCTTGCTCCACACCACGTGCTACTACATGAGAAGATAAGGCATCCCTGAAATCACAAGGAGACCTCACATTCTTGTCTCTGTGCTTTCTACCTGACCTGCTTTCCGCACTGTAAGTCATTGGTCTGCATTATGTTCTGGAAAGTAATGAGCCACCCACAGCACAAGGAGGCTCACGAAAGAGGAGCATGTGGTTTATCTGTAACCCCTCACAGAGCTCCTCTCACCTGCAGGGCAGCATCAGCTTTGAAACTGTAATTTGTGGGAAAGAGTAATTTAATAGACAGGCAAAACCCAATGATCTTACTTTATTAAGCATACAGCGTTTCCCACTGGTCTGATGGAGATAATTTCATATTCAATACCTCAATGTGCACATGGAACTTGGTTCTGATTGAAAATAAACTGAAATTCTATTTGTATATTATACCAAAATTGCTGCTTTTCATTGAGGCAAGCTGCCATTGATTTTCTAACTATATTTTCTATAATATAATTCAAGATCTGAAAATTAAAATAGTATTTACCTTTTAAAGAACTCATGTATCTATTGATAGTTAATAGCAATTGGCTCTTAAACATATTACCAGTCCTATTGCTTATGTTACTTCAACTGTCACAACAATTCCATGAGATAGCATCATCATCTCCATTTTCAGATAGACAAGCTAAGCCAACCCAGGCAGACAAAGTTGCTTAAGGTTGCAGAGCTAAAAATTTCTGTTAACCATTAGACTTACATTGGCTTTCACATAATGGCCTTGCTGTCAGTATGAAGTATGAACTATTTTTTATCATTTGTTTTTTTGGAAAGACATTGTCAATAGAATTGGTATGGTTTTCTTAAGCTATCTGAGATGTTAAGCTATCTGAGGATGCTCAGAAATAGCTTGCATAAGCATTTAACTGGGAAGGACCTTCTTTAGAATTGAGGAAGTGAAGAAGCCAGAATTCTTGTACCCCAGATTAGGATACCTCTGGTCAGGTCTTCCTGGAAATACATTATTGCCGTGAGAGCCTGGCTTAAATTCTTACCTTTTTTCTGTATTAAATAAAGGTAATAGTTTTTGTTTTCCATGTCCCTAGGGGTATGATGCAGAGTGGTTGAAATATTTACTGTTTCTTTATGATATACTCTGTGGGGTTCTGGAATTTCAGGAGAGGGTTAGGAGTGCTCAGTGCCCTATCCACAAATGCCCTGCTTCAACCAGCCGTACTTCTCTCCTACTTCTTTTACATGTTGGTGTCTGAAAGCTTGAAAAAAGGCACCTTCTAAAAAGAATAAATGTTTTAGAACATTTGAGACGATGCATGGAAAAACACTGCATGGCATACAGTAAGTAAGGAATTTTTGTTACTTCCCAAGTATTATCATAAAAAACAAGCTGTATTTTCATTCACAGGGAAGCAGGACAGTGATAGAAAAATACTTGCTTTGAGATTAGAAAGGCCAGTACTGGGCTTCCATGTTAGTCAGGATTCTCCGAAGAAAAAGAACCAGTAGGATGGTGGTATCTCTATCTCTATCTCTCTATCTCTACCCCTATCATCTATCTCTACCTCCATCCCTATGAATATCTACATTTATCTATTTATTTGTTACCAAGATGTGGCTCACATGACTATGGAGTCTGAGAAGTCTCAAGATCTGTAGTCAGCTTGCTGGAGACCCAGAAGAGCTGACAGTATAGTTTCAGTTCAGGTGAGGAGGCAGGAAGGAACCGGTGTCCCAACTCAAAGCAGTCCAGCAGGAAAATTTCTTCTTAGTCATAGGGCAGTCAGCTTTTTGTTCTATTCAGGCCCTCTACTGCCCACCAACATAAGGGAACACAACCTAGTAGTATATTCAGTCTGTAAAGTGTTACATTCACCCAGAAACACCCTCATAGACACACCCAGAATAATGACTGACCAAATGGCTGGCACCCATGGTGGCCCAGTCAAGATGACACACGTAATTAGCCATCATAATTTCCTATTTTGCCATGTACTAAGTAAGGGTGGCTGGATAAATCACACTGCTTGATCATCAAAACATGGAGACGAGAAACCATTCCACACAAAGTTGTTTTGGGGACTCATTGTGCCATTGTCTATGAAGTGTCTTTTACAATATGAATTACATCCTGTTTTTACTCTGCATCCACATAAATGCTCCCTCATCTACAAAATGTGAACCGTCTTTGCCATATCTGTATAACAGGAGAGATAATAAATATAAAATAATTAATAATGACACAGGAAGACTTACAGTTTGGGTAAATCTCTCTATAAAGAGATTCCTGTTTCTTATGTTTACCTGTTCCGGGGACCATGAGTATGACTGAGATGTTTTGTTTCTCTCTCTCTCTCTCACACACACACACACACACACACACACACACACTCTTACAGATAACAATAGACATTACTTTACTGTTCAGGCTTCCCATGAAGTCATGCTTTTATATCCATCTAACATTTTGTCAGATTCACATTTTGTTTTCAAACAGAAGAAAAATACATTAAGTGATAACTTCTGTTCATACTGTCAGTTTCTTGCTTCCTATTGTTGTATCCATGACATGTTTGACCACACAAGCACTTGATTTAGAAAATGTATTAGTTATCTACTGCTGTTTAACAGACGGCTACATGCCTTGCAGCTTCAAATAACATATATTTATTATCTCACCGTTACTGTGGGTCAGGAATCTTAGCGCAAGTCTGCTGGTTCCTCTGTATGGCTTCAGTCAAGGTATCATCAAGCCATGGATTCTCGTCTGAAAGCTGAACTTGGGATGGAGCAATTGCCACACTCACGTAGGTTATTGGCAGAACTGATCTCATAAGCAGAGGAGTAAGGTGGCCAGGTGCTTGCGGGCTCTCTCTAATGGGTCACTCTCGGATCCTAGAATCTTCCTGTGATTGTGTGCTATACGGCTCTCTCTAGAGGCAGTTCAAAATATGGCAGCTTACTTCTTCAACTCCATCAGGAGACTGACAGAGACTGGTACAGATCTGCATGAAAGGTTGTCTCATGTAATGTAATTCAATCATGGAGTGACATCCCATCACCTTTGCCATATGCTGTGGGTTAAGAACAAGTCACACATCCTGCCCACACTCAATGGAAATAAGGTATAAAATCCCTTCTGGTGTAGATACCAAAAGATGAGCATAAATGGTGGTCATTTTAGGGCCTGCCCGTGACAGAAATTAAACAGAAATGTAGGCAGCTATTTAAAAAATGTGAAATGGACGTTTTAAAAATAATTTACTAATTGTTAAGAGATGTTATTTTCTGAAAGTGAGTAAGCAATATGATCAAGGTACTTATTTCTCTATGTAGACAGTTGGAGGCTCAATTTTCCATGGTGACACAAATATAATTTTAATTGCCACTTCAGGAATATGAATATATGCTACACACACACACACACACACAATCAATTTTGGCAGACTTTAAAACATTCAGTAAACAATGGGGTAAATTCTAAAAGGCACTCAGCCTTACCAATGCCTTAGTGCACTTGAGCACTGATTCTGTGATTCTGTGTGCTTCATGGAGTTCAACCACTATAAACTTATTTCAAGGAAAATCCAGCTTCCCTATAGGAACTGAAAAAAGCTATTCCTTCTTTAAAAGAACCTCAGCACTCCTTTCTCAAAATTTTAGCATTTGTACATACAGCTGACAAATATTTCCATCCTAACATACTATTCTTTTTGAGGGCTGTTGTTCACCTAATTATAACAATGATAATGTGGCTTTGGGGGTGGAAAAATATGTATAAATTTTTACTTCCTTCTTTGTATTTTTTGTGGATTTTTATTTTCTCTAATGAGCTTTTTATTTAAAAATCCCCCCAAAACAATTATTTTCAAATAATTATATTGTGAAATACAGGTAGTTAAAAGAAGAAAAAAAAACATGTTCACAACTGACACAGACATGAAAAAAGTAATATTTAGTACTGCTGACCAGTTTGCAAGCTGACTCTAAGGAAGGCAATATTCACATAAATTCACAATCATGCTGATGGACCCATGTCCAGCACAATATTTGAGGTTCTTTTGTTGCTATGTCAGCAATGTTTACCAGGTCACTGTTACTGAGTCATAAACAACATTTGACATAATACAAATTGAGAGAGCTAGGAGGAATCCTCAAGTATAAATCACAGGTTAAAATAAAAATAATATAACAATTGGAAAATACTGGACAGTTTAAAAGTATAATTTTCAACTTCTTTCCCAAAAATACCCCTGTTCACAAATACCTGGGAATCCTAAACAAGAACATAATCATGTAGTAAGTCTCCCAGCACTGACATTTTCATGACCCTATTTCTTTTTCTTTTCCTTAAATCACTTGAAGTTGTTACTACTGCCTGAAATATAAGTGTGACACATTCACAAACAGCAATAAATGTTGTATAATGAATACATAAAACCATCCAGTTACTAACTGGGAAGGATGGCTTAAGGGAAAGCTAAGCTGGTTGGAGAGTCAAGAAATGTAAGGTAGAGCAACCATCAGGTGCTGGATGTCACCTGTATGCAAATATGAGAAAATCAAACTCTAAAGAGCCACATAGCCCGTGTTGACACTGGATTTAGATTATGAAGGCATTAGGGACCATGTTTGTTACCTCACAGAGCACTTCCACACCTACTAAGGTTGCACATCATACACACAGACACACACACACACGTAGCACAAACCTGCACACAGATAGACATATGCAAATACACACACATGAAGAGTTTGAGGGATCTCCATTGGAGACACATCTTTCATATAAGAGTGACATTTCTCTATTCCTATTTCTTCAACTTTATTAGCCATAGGGAAGCACTAAACAATTATCTTCTTCATTGAGAATAACTGGGGATTTATATAGTATTTATATATACTTATATATATAACTTATAATAAAAAATATACACACTATAGATAGCTGATATATCCAACATTAAGGTGTAAATGTTTTTTTTTAAGTCAATCATTTTAGCTGCAAACTGTTTTGAACCATTTAAACTGGGGGGTGCCAAAAAACTGTATACACATTTTAAGCGATGTTACCTACATATTATATTTCAAAGTTGAACTGAATTATAGTAGCAACGTGTAGTATGATGTTCACTAAAATTAAATGAATGTTAGTGTTACCACGCGACAGGCCAGACAGTCAAAGAACATGGCAGAAGCACAGCTGCAGTTCAAGGGGTGCAAGACCATTTTGAATTGGTATTTGAAATTCAAGAACCTTGTCTGAGTTTTTCCCATGTCCTCCTGACTTAACACCCTTTGACTTCTACCTCTGGGGGACCTTAAAGAATGTAGTATACTGTAGAAAACTGGCTACACTGGTGGAATAAAGTGAAATGGCATGCACAGCGATACAAGTGGATACTTCGATCACCATTGTTCAAGCAGCAGTTGCCATAATCAAGTGTCTGGATGCTGATAGTAACTACTTTGAGGACCTCTTGTAATTGCAGAAGTCAAATGTGACTGGTATTCATCTTTTGTTATTGGGATATATTAATTACAATTTTAACATAGTATTTTCATTTCTTAAAATGTATATACATTCTTTGGCACCCTCTGTATTTTCTCCACATTAGTACATATAGAATTGTAAATGCAATTTAAAACTACCTTTAATGCTGTGACTTTATTCATAGGTATCAATTGCTATAAAATGGTCAGTTGCTTGGTCTGAAAATAAATGACCCCTAATTATATGACTGATTTCTAGAGTTTATTTTTTTGTTATATTCTTATTGTTGTACTTTTACTTCTTTCTCATTAATGTCATAGTGTCTTTTGTCTAGTTCCTACTTTAATGTTTCTAATAATCCTTTGCTAGAAAAACTCGTTAATTGAATTTCAGTATAGAAAAAGAGAAAATAAAATCTAGAAAGTATATGTAATGCGGAAACTTAATAAACTTGAGTCTACATATGTCTCAGCACTGGTATTAAATACCCAGGTGTCTTTCATCTTTATAATGTTCAGATAAGTGAGTACTGACTGTATGAAAAGTTGTCACACATACCGTTTTAAAGTACAGAACAGTTTGATGAGACATAAAGTGCTATACTATATGACTCACACATTTAAAATGTGCAATTCAATGATTTTTAGTATAATCACAGAGTTTTGCAATCATCACCAACCATCACACACATCACCACCACTATGAATTTTAAGACATTTTATGGACTTGAAAAAAATCCCATCTCCATATTGATTTACTCCAAATTCCCCAGCTCCTGACAACTACTAATCTACTTCCTGTTTCTATATATTTACATAATCTGGACATTGTATATAAATGGAGTAATTAAATATCTAGGTTTTTCTGTGTCATTTTTCACTTAGCATAATAGTCCCAACGTTTGTTTATGTTGTAGCATGAATCAGCTCTTTATTCTTTTTCTTTGTTTTTTACTGAATACTATTCTATTGTATGGATACACTACATTTTGTTCACCTATTCATTGGTTAAAGGGGATCTATACCACTTTGTGTGGCTTAGTAGACCAGGGGTAGGACCTCTGTTATTAGTTCTTTTGGAAATATGGTGGAGAAACGGCCAAGATAACCCACGCTAGTGGCCAGATTCGTGTCATAAAATCAGATGCTGAACAGCCATGTGTGTGGGCTGGATGAAGACAAAGGTGGTTCTTCTGTGAAAGCAGAACGGAGCAGGTTTTCAGGGGGAGCAGAGGAAACATATGGGGAGAGTTTGCAGCTGTCCTTCTGGTTTATTCCTAGCCCTTCTGGAAATCCTTAGTTACCTGAAAAAGGCATGAATCCTCAGAACAGATTTCCACTTTATTTTTTGGTTAAGTCAATGTGATAGGCAGAAAAATGACTCCCAAAGTTTTCTATGTCCCAAACCCTGAAATCTTTGCACATGTTACCTAACAAAAGGGATTTCTGTAGGTGGGATTAAAGGCATGGATCTTAAAATGGGGAGATTCTGAGCAGATTGTCCTGATTTATCTGGGTTGGTCATATCTAATTACATGAGTCATTAAAAAATGTTTTAGAACTTTTAAAAAGTATTTGGTTCAAGAGGGTTGCAAATTACACAAGAAGCATCAGAGGGATGAAAGGTTAGGTAGGACATCACCTACCATTACAGGCTTCAAAGACAGAGAAAGGAGGCCATGGGCCAAGAAATGTTAGCAGCCTCTGCAATCTGCAAAAGGCACATAACAGGATCTCCTAAAGCTTGTAAGAACAAACACAAACATCCCTGAGGACACCTTGATTTTTAGCCCAGTGAGGCCTGTATCAGATTTCTTACATCCAAAACTGTAAGATAATAAATTGGCATTGTTTAAACTACTATGTTAGAGGTAATTTGTTACAGCAGCAAAAGACAATAGCAGTTGGCTTCTACCTATCTCTGCTATGTTAAAAAAAAAAAAAAGACAAAAGCCAACAGAAAGGTATTTAATTTAGGCTCCAGTTGCCAACGTATCCTCTCTGCAACTTAACTGAAAGATGATCTTTGTTCAGGGACATAGTTTTTGCAGTGAAGAGCACACTTGCTTTGGAGGGCAATCTATATCATCATTGGGTAGTGATGACAGTGCAGCAGGTGGATTTTCTAAAATGGGTCACCAAAAATCCCACTTTGCCCCCAGAACTTGAGAATATAGTGAGCTATCACTTCCCTAGTTATGCCATGCTATATGGCACAATGGACTTAAGTTAGGGAAAGTATATGACGGGTAGGCCTGATTTAATTGAATAGGTCCTTAAAAGCAGAGAGGTATATCTGGATGGTGGCAGAAGGAGAAACCAGAGAAGTTCAAATTTTGGGACGTACTGCTCTTGGTTGGAAGGTAGAAGAGGTCATGTGAAAAAGGAATGCGGGTGGCCAGCCTCTAGTAGCAGTAAGAGGCCTTGGCTTGAGATCCAGTCAGTAAATGTTAATTTTCACTCATGAAGAGACTGGGTCTCCATTATTCTTGGTTCCTGAGTGACTATGATCAGTAGATGTTCTCCAAATCCCTCTGCTGACTCATAGTGTACATATAACATGAGCAAGAAATATACCTTTTTAATATTAGTCTACTGAGATTTTGATAATTATTGTTACGCATCAAAATCTAGCCTTTCCTTGCTAAAACAATACATATTTATACATATTGTTTTATATGTAATACATACATATAAAACAATACATATACATACTCCTTTGCTTTTCCTCCTTCTCTTCCTTCTTCTTTACCACTACCATCATCATTAATCTTATAGAAAGAATAATAATACTAACAGAAGCTACCTTTTCTGAGCAGTGACTAGGTACTCAGTAAAGGGCCCTTAAAATACGCTTTATCAATCTAGCATAGCAGTAAACATCATGGATTCTAAAGCCGGTTTGCCTCAGTGAAAAACTTACACATTTCGATTAGAAGTTCTTTCTTCTTTGCTTCAGTCTTTCTCTTGGTCAAATAGAGATAATAGCACTTGTTTCATAGGATTTTTTGAGGACAAATATACATAAACGTATGTAAAACGCTTTGAGTGCTGCCTAACACATAATAATTGTCCTATTAAAAAGTCACGATAAATATGGTCTAATACAATTTTCACAACCCCGTTAAGTATTAGTATCTCTATTTTGCAGGCACAGAAAATGAAACTCAAAAAAGTTTAATTTGTTTTTTTGTTCAAATTTACACAAGTCATTCTGATTTCAAATTCCACGCTCATAACCACTTTCTCACTGGTTCTCCATCCTTCTACTTTCAAGACTCAATCAATTTCTTCCTTCTCTAGATAACTCTCATACTTCTGCAAAGTCTTGCCTTTATGTTAGAATGAAATGTCCTGAGTTCCTTCACTAATTTATTATCGGACATGTCCTCAGACCAATTGCTTCCTTAGCTTGTCAACTCTTAATGCAATCTGCATTGTACAACAAATGTGATCATTCAGTATACCTAGATGAGCTCTGGACCATGTGTTTTATTAAAAATGAGAGTTTAAAACTAAACTGGATTATTTTTTTCCTCCAGAAATAAGGGAATATATATAGGCTTGTTGGAATAATAGATGTGATGATGTCATCAGGAGCCCTGAGGCCTAACCTCAGCTCTGCCACTCATGGGCTGTGTAACTGTGGACAAGCCCATTTACTTCTCTGGGCCTCAGCTTCCTCATTAATCAACGAAGAGATTCAATTAGTGGACTGCTTTAAGTCCTGTGAGACAGTAAGTCATATGCTGACTGAAAGCCTCATGTTAGCTCAATTCTGTGCTGTGCTGGAATCAATTGCACCAGAAGGAAGAGGGCATGTAAACAAGGGTCCACTGTGCTTATTTTCCTAACAAAATATCCCAAAGAGTGAGAATTCAGAGGCTTGAGCTCTGTTGGCAATCAATAAAACATGAATGCATCTTTCCGAATGCATTTTCCTCATCCCCTTCAGGTTCCCTGTAATGAGGAGATAATGAGCTATAGACATAGCCAGGGGTGCCGAGGAGCTTCTTCTAACATCCACTTTGTTAGAAGAACTTCTGCAGCTGAAAGGCAAAACATTTTCAAGAGATATTCTGCCAGCTGTGTCATACTCCAAGCTGAATGTCATGATATTTTCTCAAGAATGTGAGGGTACCTACAGGGGTCCCTCTAATGGGCACTATTCAGTTATTGTTGGGGAATAACTGTTTGTTGTTGCTTCACTGACTGTTCATTTTTTTAAATCAGATAATGAGAAAATATTTACTAGAGAAGCACAGGACTCAACTTTATAAAATAAAACCCTCTTGGGTATATTCCTGATGTTATTTTTCCTGCCTCTTCCACTGGCTTTTGGAATAGAGTTTTCCTTCCCTCTTCCTTAGTATGTGGAATGTCTCCAGCTCTGCCTATCCTGAAACAAATCTGAAAGTGTAGGGTGGTAAAAATGTTTCATCTCTTTTCTCAATATGAATCAACTTTGGCTGTCTCAGAAAAAAAGAAAAAAGGATGAGGAGAATGCCAAAGCAGCCAGAACTTTCAGATAGAATTGGGACTCTGTTTAGTTAGGAATGTTTTCCATTGTTCTGAGAGAAGACCTGTTGTGTTCAATATTTGCTATTGCTTTTAGTGAAAGAATTTTCCAAGTGTAATAGGGAAAGAGGATGGGTGAGTGGTGTGGGACATCAAAACAACGCACGTGGGAAAGGAACAAAAGTTGAGTGGGGGCAGACGGGCCTCCACTCAAAATTTCATTTGGAGGTCAAGATTGATGGCATGTGCACATCTCACACACACACACACACACACACACACACACACACACAAACACATGAACGAGAATGAAAGGTTTATGACTTATATATTACAATTGAAGTCTCTGGGGAGAACAGATCCAAAATGACCTAGGATGGCAAGGAAAAGTTTGATTTTTTACTGTACTTAGGATATGAGGTTAGAACAGAATTCTGGGAGGGCAAGGATTTACGTGGTTTGAATTTTATACAAATATCAAAAAATGAACCTTTCATTACAAATTCCGACTTCATAAAATGCAATTTTAAATTGAGATTTAAAAAAAATCTTAGACAGCATGGGTTCAAATTTTGGTTTATAAGCTTGTGACCTAATGAAAGGTGCTTAATTGCTTCAAAGCTTTATCCCTTTGTAAATGGGGACAGTATTAAGGACCATCTGTAAGAGAGCAGGTGTTTGGTGGAGATGTCACATTCAAAGTTTTAGTACTATCACTGCATTATTATTGTACCTTCTACTACTAATTTTGCCACGACCATAGTCCCACTCCTATTTTACCTGGTTTTTCTCCATAGAATAAAGTTCCTGACCTACTTCTCCTCTGCGTAGTTGTCTTTTAACCTGCAGTTTAGGTTGTTCAAATGGGCTGGGTCTTCTTGTCCTAAGTTTATGTGTTGACCTCAGCATTCTTCACTTTGGGGGACCTTGATTTGCTGGCACCCAGCTTCCTGTGGCATATTTCTATACAGAAAGTGGACTGGCCTGCTATACATACTTATTAGAGGCAGTTCTTCAGTTGCCCACTAGATTTCACTATTTAGATTTGAATAAAACAGTTTTCTCACTGAACACAAGTCTAATTTCATGATATTTTAGCAGATGAAAGAACTCTGTTTTCCAACTGCACACCCTAGAAGAAATTTGCCTGAACATAAGTATTTTCTTATCCAGATTCAACACTCATATCTTGGTTCAGACTTATTTCTAATCATTTAACCTCACTCATTTTATTTTTAATTGTACCTAACAACTGTCTTTTCCCCCCAAACACATTCTCAAAGTCACAAAATGAGAACTTCATTGATGAAGGTTTCTTCTACCTAGAGTTTCTCAATGCATTTCACTTATTCCTCTTTCAAGACGAAGACTTTCTATCTTGAGTTATGTATTTGTCTGCATGCCTCAAGCGTTCCAAATGATCAGTATCATCAATGGGTTATCTGTGAAACATTTAGCTTTCAGCTCTTCCCTTGGAGTTTCTGGTTCAGTGGGTTTGGGGTGGGGGCTTGGGAAACAATATTTTATCAAGCATTCAGGAATATTCACAAAACACTGGTCTATTTTCCCTATGGATTTTAAATTGCATTTGATTTGTGTCTTCATCAATCTAGAATAGCCAAGGTACTGTATGCAAGTGGAAACTCTGGTGTTGAGTTAGTGCATTCTTATGTTCATTGTGATTTTTGGAAATAAAATAATAATAATCACAACAATAGTTATGATTCATTACGAATTATGTATTTCATTCTTTAGGTACTCACTACATCTTATAGTAATGCAATAAATCAGAATGTAGATCTCCAGGTTACATAGAGACACCGAGGCTCAAGATGGGGGCTGTAAATGCCTCAGTATGCAGTTAGAAAGTAGCCACATCCATCTTTATATCCAAGGCTGTCTGACAGCCAAACCCCTGTGAAGTGGATTGGACATATTTCTCCAGCCACTGCCACTTGTCCTAGTTAACATTCTCCTTGAATGACCTACAAAGTCCTTAACTTCTCACTGGCATACAAGTCTCTGATGCTCCCTGTTTAAAAATTGCAATACACACACAAATAACTCAAGCAAACAACTTGAACTAGTATCTTGTATCACGGCTAAAATAAACCTCCCCTTTTCAACTAGTTTAGAAAACGATCATCATTTTCTAGAAATACTCTCTGGGTTTCATGTGGTGCATGGTACATTGAATTTGTTAGCATTTTGTCAGCTTTGCCATTGAAAAGAAAAAAAATTACTCCAGAATTGCAGCAAAATCAGCGTAAATGCAGATTTAATTGGCTTTGCCTCACAAATAACCTTCTTCATGCCAGCTTTATTGCAATGGTTGGAGAAGAGCCTATCTTTTTCATCAATATACTGCTTGTTTCTGTTAACAGCATTCCTGGTAAAAAGCGAAGAGGTATTTACTGATAGGCTAAAGCCTGGCTGGGTTTTCTTTAAGCAGAAGTGTTTTATCTACCAGAGGCTTATCTCCATGGATGGATGGATGGATGGATGGATGGACCTACTTCTATCTCCAACATCATCTCATCACAACTTTTTATGCCCTGATCATTCCCTCCAATTATATCGCCACCTCTGAGGACTTCACACTTCTCAAGGTCTGTCCAGCCTTGGGCCTTTGCTCCCACTATTGCCTGACTCAGGATGCCCATTTCCCCTCATTTCCACAAGGATGACTTCTCATCTTTTATACCTCTCTAAGTGCCACCTATCTCAAAAGCTTATTCTTGGAATGCTATCTGGGATGGCCTATTCTGCATTCTTTCTAATGACCGTTTCTCATTTGTTTCATTTATAAAAAAGGGTTGGTAAACTTTTTTTCTGTAAAAAGTCAGATAGTACATAAAACAGGACACTGTCAGGGCTCAGAGGGCAGGTGTACTCAGCTGACACCCTGCTTCATAGCCCTGATTACAATTTATAGTCAGGATATTTATTTAGTTTTATAGTGTTTTATCACCAGTACACCCATTAGAATAAAAGCTGCATAAGGATAGTAGTCATAGCCTACTTGTTGTTCATCAGACATAGTGAATGCTCAATAAATATTTATTGACATAATGAATTAATTAATTCAAAGTTTAGCATGTTTTAAATATTCAGTCTTAATAATTCTGTATATCCTACAAGGTAAGTTCTAAATCCTTATGACATATTTCCACAAACTCCTGACTCAATGAAATCTTTACTTTCAACTCTCACTACCACCTTTGCTGTCTCCTAGAACAAGAGCTGTAGTTTAGTTATCCGTTTACTCTTTCATTCAGCATTCTATATACAATAAATATATGCTAGACACTGTGTTAGGCACCAGGCTAACGCTGGCACATGAACTAGACATATCCGCTCCCTCATGGAATGTAAAATCTGGTGCTGCCTCAAAAGCACATGGATTTTTTTTACTTCTCTGTGTTTTACATGCTGTTTAGCATGATTTACTTTGCCTTTAGGTTCCTGTTATGAGATTCATTGAGTAATCTCCCATTGGTGCATCCCAATTTAATTGAGCAATCACTCTGATGCCCTTTTAACTCATCCCTCCAGCCTCTGTGTCATTCTCTATGACACTCATTTCATATCTACACTGCAGCACCTATCTCACTGGATCATAGTGACTTTTCTAACAGCCTGACTCCTTCACTAGACAATGACAATGGGGCAAGTCTGACCTTCTTTGTATGTCAGGTCCAATCACAATGCCTGGATTACACAAAGCACCAAATAAATGTCTGATGGATGAGTCAGCTCTGACACAGTACCTAAAGACTTATGTAGTGTTAAACATTTGTGGGCTAAATTCAGAATTTGATGAGGATACAAAAAATAAAAAAATTACTGTTTGGATTATTATCAAATATGTTTTTCTAAGAGTCAAATACCTGTGAGTTAAAATCCCAAGATGTTAATTAATTTTAAGTATACTGTTATCTTTAAGCTGTGAAAATAAAATGGTATTCAAAATCCAATGTTTTGACTGGAATAAAAAGTAAAGACTTCACCAACATGGAAAATTTATTAAGGGTAAAATTATACAGTGATGCCTTTTAATGGGTCAGCGAGTCTGAGCTGCTGCCTTGTTGTCTGGGACAGAAATGGGTCATGTTACTTTTATTTTAAATACATTATATTATAGGACTATAAGCATAGGATCAATTTTTTTTAACGGATTCTTTCAATGTATCTTTTTGAAGATTTTGGTTTTAAATATGCAATACTATAAAACTTTACAAATCAAAATAGTCCTTTAGAAAAAACATAAAGAAACTTTTATATGTAATGGCTTCAAAATATTTGTGTTAGAAAGCCATCTCTTTTGTTCAACACAACCCTGGACCCAGGCAAATTATCTTTAGAATAGGAAATGGTTTTGCAAATGAAGTGGTAGGGTTTCAGGGAAACGACAGGTTGGTTTTTAAAGTAAGTGGTAGAGGGGCTGCAAAAATATTCAGAAGAGCCTTCTGAGATGGAGAATTTTCACGTACACACACTGAAGTTGTAGAAAAGCACTTCAAAAAGACAATGAGTACTTTAAAGCAAATGGTAAGGTTGAAATTTTGCTAACTTTCCTTTATCTATTTTCACTTTTCTCAGGACATATGTTTCACAATAGTTTTATTAGCAAGTGAAGAAGACGCCACTGTCCAAAATCTGTGGTGTGATTAGCATTATTGAATGGCAGGTTTTGTGTTACTCATGTTTATTTTATGCCTTTTCATACCATCTGCTCCCTTGTGCTCTGTCTTATTCAGATAATGAGAAACAGTGATAGCAGAAGTGTATGATGCCACTACCATTCTCATGGGCCTTGATATTTTGGGTTTGGGTTTCTACTTTCCTGAGTGACTTAGGCAAAACTGAGTAACATGGTCACTATTTAGGAAACAGTGCTTGGAAATCATTCATTCATTCAGCTCAAATTTGTTGAGTAATTACTGTGTGCAGGGCACTGAGTAAGAACTTACCATTACTGAGAGGTATCACACACTATCACTACCCACAATGGCTAGTCAGGGAGATAGATTAACAATGTAGTGTGATAGGGGATAAGGTAGAGTTAGTGTAGAAGTACGAAAGCTTTCAATGTAAGCGCGCACTGGAGTCTTAAAGCATTTAATAACAAGTATGAGAATAAAAAAAGCTGCCAGAGTACTGCAGGCCAAATCACTTACATTGAGCATGGTATCCATGTGAAAGAGTTTGCTGTTGAGAAATTTTCTTTGGATTCACTGGAATACAGGGTATGCATGGGAAGGCAGGAGAGAATGCAGCTTTGCAACTTGGTAACAACAGCTTGTACATATGAGCCCTTAGTACACGCCATATGCTGTACACATTTCTCTCATGTTATCCTTTCAACAAGTTATGAGACTGAAACTATGTGACTGATTCTCTCATTTTAGAGATTAGAAAGCGAGTTTCAGAGTGTTTAAATGGCAAACTGATTCAGTTGGTGCCCCCTCAGAAGACTCAAGCTGGGTAATTCTGGAGCTTGGGGCTATTCATAAAGCTATTATGCATGGCTTAAACCAGTGCTTCTCAGAGTGCTGTCTATAGACCCACATTATCCCTTGAGGATTTGTGAGAAATGCAAATTCTCAGACCCTATTCCAGAACTCCTGATTCCAGAACTCTGGGGATGAGGCCTCGTGATCTCTGTTCCAGTAAGTCATTTGGGTGACTAATAACACACACTAGCATCAAAACAAATACAAAATCCAACTGGTAACCAAGAGTGAACATATAATAATAATAATAATAATAATAATAATAATAATAATAATACCAAGAATCATTTATCCTGTCACCTGCGACACAAACCTGGGAAATTTCTTAGATTCCTCCCTCTGCCTATAATTAATTCACCTCCAGATGTTAACAGATAAGTCTTATAGAATTTAAAAAATTAGATGCTTTGGCCAACTTCATTCCTGGAGCCTGAGCTGTCTCAATTAAGTTAGCACAAAAGCTTTAGACACCTTCTTCTTGAAAGGTTATCACTCAAGGCTACCTTTCTCCATCCTCTATTTCACTTATTAGAGTGCTTTTTCTCAACCTAGAACAGAAAACAAACAAACAACAAATACATAAATACATAATACTGTATACTTTCCTACCTGAATATGGACCTTATATGGACTCTCTTTTGGGGTCTGTATTATTTGTAGGATACATTCTCAGCTGCTTATCCTGACTTAGAGGGTCATTCACTGACCCCTTACCTACTCTTATATAGAGGCTGCAAGGCATAATGGTTCAGAGTAGGGATCCAGAGTCACATGACCTGGGTTTACAATGTGCCTTCACCTCCTGTGACTCCTCACCTTGTATGCTTGTCACAGGCAATCTTTTCTTTTCTTCTTACCTACATACACCCCATTCTCTACCTGCTCTGTGCCAGGAAGGCTGATATGCCTGGAACTTATCAGTGAGCTCTCCTGCCCTCTGGTACTACTTCAGTATGGCCACTGAAAGCCACCATCAGGAGTTCCATAAGGTAGCAAGACTGGATTCCCTTCCTGTTGGGTTGCCAAAGGTTGGTAGCGCCTGTCTAAAGAACTCCACAGCCCCTGTAATATGGACCTCACAAGTTTGCTTTGTCTGGGTTAACAACTGCCTTCTCTTGCTTCAGGTCTAAGGGTGGCAGCCTCTTTCCTTATGTTACCAGTCCTTCCTCAGTCTGAGTAACTGGGATCTGGCCGGTAACTGGGTCTCTGCCTCAGAACAATGCTTATAACCACTTTCCCCAACTGGATCATCTATTTTGCTTTTGCCATACGTCTAAGGTTCTACATTCCTTATCACAAACCCCAGCTCCTGCAGCTCATCAGTGCTCTTGACCATTGCTGTGCGGCTCCCTGGTACAATGCCAGCCAGGTCAACTCAGCTGCTTAAATAGCTGTGATACGGACCCTTTGCCTTCTTGGCCTTGCACCTGCCACCTCCCTCTGGGATACTTGGGCAAGGGTTTGGTCTCAAGTTTATGCCTCTTAGTTGTATGAAGTATTCAAATGCCAACACAAACCAGTTCTAGCAGTAAGAAATCTTCATTTCTGAATAATTTTTTCTCTTTTAATCAATCATTAGGATTTTTTTTTTTTTTAAAGATGATTCTGACTATACATAGGTGTTTTTCCTTTGAGGTCTCCTTAAGGAAGCTAGGATTTTTTGGAAGTTTTTTCCCCTCTCTTCCAATCAATATCTTAGCTGTATTCCTCAGAGAATTTGGAAGGGTGGGATTCACCCCACTGCACCTTGATGAAAGCCTATTCTGTTTTTTGCAGGTGTATGCCCAAGCCCTTTTCATATATATCATTTTATCTCAAAAATAGTCCCCATGAAGTTGCTATCACTAATATCCCAGTTTTATAAGTGATAAAACTGACACTAAGAAATCTGATGAAGTTTGCCCATGGTCATAAAATCAGCCAATGGCAGAGGCAGGATTCTAAATTTTCTCTGTTGAAGGCCAAAGGTAAGTAAAATATTTTATTCTAATATTTCTGTTTAAAAGTATAATTATTTAATACGAATTCAAGGTAAAGTATTTCAAACTAATAAGTTGGTTTATATTTCAAAGATAATATCTAAAATTATCTGGCTCAAGTGTAGTATATATTAAAGAGTATATATACTCATACATACAAGGGCTGTCCAGAAAGTATCCAGTCATGTAATATGAAAATAAAGTCATTTATGGCTGGATTTTTTCCAGATAGCCCTTGGGTGTGTGTGTGTGTGTGTGTGTGTGTGTGTGTGTGTATATATATATATGGTCTGACAATTAAGTTCACAAAGTCATCCTAGAAAAAGTACTATACCTCCTCTCCTCTATTCTCCTCTCCCCTTCCCTTATTTTATTGTTAAATTTATTGGGGTCATATGGTCAGTGAAAATTACATAGATTCCAGGTATACAATTCTACAGTACATCATCTTTGTCTAACTTTTATATACAGACTTTTCAGCACTTCCAAATAGTACAAATTCATAATGAATAATGACTCTGATATCAAACAAAGGTTAGCAACATTGTTTTGACTCTTGATTTGGACTGACGGAACATTTTTGGTCGTGGAGAATTGGCTGACTTCCATTGTAGACTTTGACACTTTGTTTCAGGGTTGTACTGGTACACCCATGTTTCATCACCAGGTATAACAACGTCCAAAACATTATCTTTCTTCTTTAAAAGGTCTTGGCAAACTTCCTCTCTCCTTTGCTTTTCTTCATTGGTGAGCTCCTTTAGGGCCATTTTTGTACACACCTTTCTTGTGTCAAGATTTTCAGTTAAGATTTCCCTAATTGTTTCTCTATCAATGTTTACTTGGTCTGCTATGCTTCTCACAGTCAGCCAACAATTTTGATGTACAATTTGACAAATTTTGCAATGTTTCTTTATCAGTCCTTCTCATATGGCCCACCCTGACCTCTCTTCATCAGTGATACTTTCTCTCCCTACAGAAAAATGTGTAATCCATTTGTACACTGCCAAATTTCTTCATGACATTATCCCCATAAACTTGGCCTAACATGTCTCTGATTTCACTTCCACTCTTGCCAAATTTAACAAAAAATTTAATGTTTGTTTATTTCTCTAATTCAAACTCTAAAATTCTCATGCCAGCACACAAAAACATGCAACAATAATGAACACCACTTAGCAAGACACCACCACATGTCAATATGAACAAAGCTTTGAGACACAGATATACCAAGGTTATGAAACCTTCCCAAGTTGTTTATGCAGTGCTGCCAATGTTACGTGCATGGTGGGAAGTTCACAAACTTAATTGTCAGGCTTCATATGTATATCCATCCTTGTGTTTAAAATAGTAAATTATTGTTCAGTTATGGAGAGTATGGAGTTCATAGAGAATGAGCCAATGTGGTATTTTTTACAAGTTAGATTTGAAGGCCTGATGTTGCTTGTTTTTACTAACTCCAATTTCTTCTGGTCAGCTCCATGCCCTACTCTGGTTTAAGTATCCATCAGGAAAATGTCTTTGGCATTCTTCCTCCAAACAGTAAACAGCTAAATCTTGCTCTAAGGTGTTGAGAATCATCTCTAAGGTCTGACCTACTCCACAGGACTGCCTATTCTATTTCAGTCTTGGTGATTAAGGTGCCAATTCTTCCATTATAGTAGAGATTTATCCTGAACTCCCTCTAGCTAAATTTGTGTGGCCACAAGTATTTTGTCTACCTATAAAAAATACCATTACAGAAATGAATTTTTCCTGCCATTATTTTAGGTCCTTCTCTGAAGAGGGTGCTATTTTACCGTTTAACTGAATGGTGGATTATTCCATGTCAGGGATGGTCCTGTGATCATGCATGACTCAGTAGGTGGGCAGGGCCTGAGGATGGGGAGAGGAAGCATTTTTTATCCTTAACAATATTCTTTTTCAGAAAAAAGGATATGCCTTAGATTCAAAATGAATCCATCCAACCAACCATTAACTCCCTATTTTTTTTTATCATTGTATCAGTTGTCTCATTTTTCTTATATATCCATTCACATTCTTTTTTTTTCCTTCTCTGAACCTATAACTTACTCACTTTTTTCATTTTAATAACAAAACTCACCAAAACCAGTTGGTTTTGTAACTCTGAATCCTACTCACTTTTGCCTCATCTCTTCACTTTGTGTACTACCAAGTTCTTAAATGCATGCTTGAAAACTTGACCTTTCATGGCTACGGTTCTCTACATAGCTTGCATTTTCAATATGCTCCTAGAACCGCTCTGATTCTATTCCTCCATGCAGACACTCCTCACCTAGAGCTGCTGGAGTTTCTAGCCTGTGAGAGCCACATTGCCCTAGAAAGGGCAATCAGAAGGTCATGCTCATCTAGACTGAGTGGGGCTATCTAGAGTGATCTGGACATTGTGATAGCAATATGCTAAGTCCTCCCTTACATGTTACAACACATTTTTTTACCATAAGAGCTCCTGTTGAGAGAGCGGAGAGAATTTGAGCTGCATGGATTTTATCATCCTCATTTGCTTCCTTCTTCTCCATTTTAACTGTCACCTCACATCTTAACTCTAATAAAGAGAAACCAAAATAAAACCAGGACACTGAAAGTAAACTATACTACTAAACCTCCAGATGAAAATACCTCAGAGAAAATAAAGATCTCATTTTTCTCTGTGACAAAAACAATGTACCTTATTTTGTTTGGCATCGAAGAAAACTGGGGCCAAATAAGAGGTGAGAAAGAGGCCATCATGTAATCCCCTACAATCAGAATAGTTGATTTCATTTTTCATCACAATTTTGAATTTCTCTTCTCAACAACATTTCCCCCAGTCCTATTTTCTTACTCTTGCTGTTTTTGTAAAAAAAAAAATTTTATAGTATGCCTTTTTTTGTTAGAGCTCATCTTAAATCTTTAGGGGAAGTAAGACAATGCAAAATAAATGCATAATAAAAAATAAGGCATGTTCTAAAATCTAATCCTTTATCCATCACTAATCCTCAGTCTCTACTTACATCTTATTATATAAGGCTATTGTAAATATTAAATAAGATACCAGTGTTTCTGACAAAAAAAAAATAAGGCATGTTAACAATTGGTTTTATTCTTCTAATAGTAGAGGAACAGTGATCAGTAGCACCTTCTTGGTAAGAGGGTGAGGTAGTCATTTGAGAAGCATTGTGTGAGGAAAAACCCTGGGGTAGATGTGGTGCTCATATCATAAGAACAGCCAAGACACAGAATAAAATTAGTCATGAGGCTGAGGTATTTGTGGTCATATTTTTAATATGGTGGCTCTAATGTTAAAACTAAGCATAATGTGAAGAAAATCAATAACTTTTCTTGCCTAAATTTGTTTTCATTTGTTTTCCCGCTAGGCTGTAAGAAGGTGCCTATTTTTAGTTTTTAAAGTCACATTGAGGGATATTCAACCCCAATCCCCCAAAAGGAGCAGTATTTCAGAAACGCCTTAGGGCTGCCCTCCATGAACTCCAGTGGCCTCGTTTTTGGTAGAAAAATCACCAATTTAATTCTCAGAGGTTCACGAGAAGATATCTTTTACTGGACTTCATCAGGCAGATCTTAGGGTAAAATGTAGGGCCTATCTCACTATTTCATGCTCCTCTTAAAAAAGATATAGAGATGGCTGCAAAGGCAGTATTCAACTGAAGTCCTGGGTTAAAGTTGTATAAAGTTGCCTAGCATAGTAATTAATCTGAAGTAATTATTTACCTTTACTTGGCTCCCTGAGTGCACATTCAGTTAGTTAGGAGCTTAGATGGAGGAGTGCTATTAGTAACATTAAATACTCCTCAGAGTCCATTGGCTGAACCTGAACATTTCACTGTAGTAGGGCATGGGTGTCCAAACTTTTGGCTTCCCTAAGCCACACTGAAAGAAGAATTGTCTAGGAGCACACATAAAACACACTAATACTAACAATAGCTGATGAGCTAAAAAATGGTTGCAAAAAAAAATCTCATAATGTTTTAAGAATTTTGTGTTAGGCTGCATTCAAAGCTGGCCTGGGCCAAAGGTTGGACCTGCCTGTTAGGGTCATTGGCAATTGGAATGTTTCCACAGGAAACAGTCCCATGGTCTGAATAATAAGTGTCATGAGGAACAAGCAAAGAGATGTTTGCAATTTTTAAATGGAAAAGAGAAGATCAAAGTTCTTATCAACATTAGAAGATCAACAAAAAGAGAGGGAAGTTCTTCAAGGATGTGCTATTGCTTGTGATGACAAAATTAAAAACAAATTATAGAATTATAAAAGAAGCAGATTTCAAATCAATGAAAGGGAAGTAATGACACAATGCGAGAGGCTGATAGTGAAATTGCCATCCATGGTTGATGACCCCAAATCAGGATGTCAGAGAATAATTCCCACCTCCATACCATAATTGCAGATGTCCATCAAACTGAGCTTGGGGCAGTCCTGATTATGATGCCTACAACATTTTCCTCTTGATTAACTGTCCTAGAGATTAGAATTATTCAATAACCCAGAAGGTCAAAAATCACTTTCATCCAAAGGACTTCTTTATTTATTCAGAAATAGGATGAACTATATAAAAAAAAATAGTTCTCCTTGTTTGGGCAGTCCTCATAATAACTGGGTTTTAACTGACTCCATAATGTAAACTGAAACAAATGTGCAGTCTAATGCCAGTTGTTCTCATTAAAGAATTATCAGAAGCTACAGTTTGGTAGAACATTCAGCTTATTTAGAGAAGAAATTGAGAAAGAAAAGTATGACTCTGGAGCTGGAGATATGTGCCACATTCTCTGTACTTTTTGGCCATGCTAGGAAAACCTCCACTCATATTATAGTTAACAATATTTTTTACAATATATTCTAAACATTGGGATGTGTTGGGCACTAGTCCATACATTTAATATGCAGACAGCAATGCCCCATCCTTTCCCCTAGGGACTTAATACATCTGAGGGAGAGCCCTATGTGCAAACACAAAATTTCTGCAGAAACTGTTAAGTGCAAAATAGGCAGTGGTTTTCCCTGACTGTATCTCAACTAGCCCCTCTAAAACCTGAGAGTGCTGGTCCTTTAAGAATCCTTTTCAGGTCTGAAGTAGCATTTAATCATCAGCTACCTGGAGCTACCACTGACCCTCTCACAGGAAGGTAGGCTTCCCAAGACATCGGTGGAAACCCACTGCAGCCTCCAGACACGTGCTCGAACAGCGGATCCACACTTGTGTCATAAACTTTCTGTGTGCTCACAATGGTAAACATTTCACCCCTACAGTTGACTTCTGTCTGCTTTTAAAACAATCACAACAGATGGCTGACACTTGAACAGAATATATAATTCGTTTTGCAACCTAACACTTCATTCTTATTTGTTCTTTCTCAGAGGAAAGAAGCTGTGCCTTATGCCACTGGGGCTAATCTGTTAGTTTAATCAGAAAGTTCTTGGGAGAGATGAGCTGTAGGAGGATTCCTAATCCCAGACTTTCAGGGACATTAAAAAAAGGCAGGAGGGGGTGGAGAGAGAAATCTCAGTACTTTTTAAAAACTCATGCCTCATTCTCCTTTGTGTTCCAGTGGAGCAAAGTTTTTCTATGTTTTCCCTCTCATTCCTTCCATTTCACCTCCCTTAACTTCAGTTTCTTCATCTGGGTTAGCAATCCCCTCAGAGGCTGCCCTCCACAGTAAATGAAATAATTGTTGGAAATACCCAGCATAGAGCACAGCATGAAACAGTCACCCCACAGCTTTAGTTCTTCCATTACGGATGCATTTAGGTGACACTAAGGGGACATTAGTTCCTACCAGTTTGGCATTGTTCATGTGCTTCAAGTTACCGCCTTGTACCCATCCACTCAACCAGTAACATTTGCCAAACCCACACTTCTGGAAGGAGCCTCCATCTATATTTTCCCATCCTTTACACATCTCCTCTGCATGCTCTTAACCATGGCAGCTCCTATGTTGGCGTAAGTCTCTGGAAGCCCAGAAATTCTCCTGCCCTCTTTTAATCAACTCTTCTTATTCTCCATGTGACTCTATTCCAAATTCCACTCCTTCTCTGAATCAAGAAATTTTAATCTAATGGACCACTCCATCCCAAGTTTAAATTTATGGTATGGAGTTGCTGTCCATATGATATAATTACGGGGATTTTGATATTCAGCCATCTCAAGCTTGTTGGAAAACTATGCTATTCCAGAGAACAGAAAGCATGGAGTTGTCAAAAAATGGAGTTTGGCATATCAGAAAGAAATAATTCTACTTTACTCAAAGAATCCTAAAGCCATCAAATGACCCTTGATCAGAGATAATACTGCATGTGTTCTGGAAAAGATTATATGCCATTAAAGACCACACTACAAGTCTGCTTATTCAGTAAACTTCGTACAACTCAAGAAGGAATTGGCTCAATTCTTTGAGAAATTTAAAGTCTTTAGGGAAAGGGCAACAAATTACAATCTAGAATAATTTATAAAACTGAAGGAAAAGAAATTAGGTAATATAAAATACATAGAAAGCTAATTGGAATAGTCTTAATAATTCAATCACCATAGAGAAGAAATGTACATTTATTGAGGTCTATAAATATAAAGCTAAGTAATTCACATATTTCACATATAAGAAATGTGGTAACAAATGCAATGTTCTTAGCATAGAGGGTGGCAGTGTGGTGAATACCTAGCAAAGGCTTACGTCGATCATCTCATTCAATTTCAGAAGCATTTCTGCTTTGCAGATGAAGAAAATCAGGCTCTGAATATTCTGGCAGCCAGGAAAACTTCACAAAAACAGAATGTGCTGAAATCAGGGTTCCAAATGAACCTTCCATACATTAACTCTCATTCATTTTTTTCCTTTGCTACATGACTTTCCGTTGAAGCTAAGAGAACTTTTGTTTCAGGGAATACCCCACTACTGATTCACACCCTACCCTGGCAAATGCAAACACAACTCCATCACAGGTAGAGGACACTCAACATTTGTTTCCATGTCATAGTTAAGTCCACTGTGAGAATTTTAGTGCACTTCAAATTCAATCATTCATGGAACAAACATTAATGAACACTCTATGATATGTCAGGGAATATTGTAGGACTTGGGGGTACTATGGGGAAGCAAACAGACATCTACTCTAAGACAAATATACTAAGTAAGCTGGACTATCTACTGCTATTCAATATTTATGACTCAGAATAATCATGCTCCATTGCTGGTCATATTTGACTATACTCATTTTTATTGAGTACAGACTCTATCAAACTCCACAGGTGTTCAAATACAATGAAAAATGAAACAAAATCCTTGTTTTTGTTTATTGAAATATATACATAATAGTAACAGAAAATTAAAGATGTGTAAGATATAAAGACAAAATCTCCCATAACCTAAGACAACACCCTAGGACTCTCACAACCTAAGACAAAATCCTAGGACGAATACCTTTAATATGCATGTACATTTTCAAAATTAATAAAGTATCCTCCCACCTATGTATTTACAATTTATAAATCAATCTATATACTGTTTTAAGCTTTGTTTTGAAGCAATTTAGAACATACATATAGCAGAGTGAACAAAGCTTTCATATGTACCGTATTTTGCCATGTATACAAAATCTGAAAATTAAGTTCATGAACTTGCCACTGTGCGTGTACATTGGTAGCATGTACAAACAACTTGGAAAGGTTTCATAAGTTTGGTATATGTGTGTATCACAGCTATGTTTGTGTTAACGTGTGGCAATGTCTTGTTGAGTGGCATTCATTATTGTTGTAGCGTGTTTTTGTGTGCTGTTACAGAATGTCGGAGCTTGAATTAATTAGAGCAACATTAAATTTCTTGTTCAACTTGGCAAGAGTGGAAATGAAATCAGGGACATGTTAGTCCAAGTTTATGGGATAATGCCATGAAGTAAACGGCAGTGTACAAATGGATTAAATGTTTTTCTGAAGGGAGAGAAAGCACCACTGATGAAGAGAGGTCAGGGTGGCCAGTCATGAGCAGAGCTGATGAAAACATTACAAAAATTTGTTGAACTGTGTGTCAAAATCATTGTTGACTGTGAGAAACATAGCAGACCAAGTAAACATTGATAGAAAAACAGTTAGGAAAATCTTAACTGAAAACGTTGGCATGAAAAAGGTTATGTGCAAAAGTGGACCCAAAGGAGCTCACCAACAAACAAAAGCAAAGGAGAGTTTGCCAAGAACTTCTGGAGAGGCAAGTCAATGTTTTGTGCCATGTTATCACTGGTGATGAAACATGGGTGTACCAATACGACCCTGAAACCAAGCATCAAAGTGCAAAATGGAAGTCAGCCAATTCTCCATGACCGAAAAACTTCTGTCAGTCCAAATTAAGAGTCAAAACAATGTTGCTAACCTTTTTTAATATCAGAGGGATTGTTCATTATGAATTGGTACCAACTGGACAAAGAGACAACCAAGTTTACTATTTGGAAATGCTGAAAAGGCTGCATGAAAAAGTTAAGTTAAACCGACCTGAACTTTTAGTCATCATGGCTCTTGCATCACAATACACCAGCTCACATGACCCTGTCTGTGAGGGAGTTTCTTAGCCAGTACACAAGTAACTGTATTGGAACACCCTTTCTACTCAGCTGATCTGACCCCCAATGACCTTCTTCTTTCTCCAAAGATAAAGGAAATATTGAAAGGAAGACATTTTGATGACATTCAGGACATCAAGAGTCATACGATGACAGCTCTGATAGCCATTCCAGAAAAAGTTCCAAAATTTCTTTGAAGTGTGGACTGGGCGCTGGCATTGGTGCATGGTTTCCCAAGGGGAGTACTTCGAAGGTGATCGTAATGATATTCAGCAATGAGGTATGTAGCACTTTTTCTAGGATGAGTTTGCAAATTTAATTGTGAGAACTTATAATGTGCACTTTTTTGCCCAAATTTGTGAGGGAAAAATAAAAATGCACATTATACATGGGTGATGCTAATTCTGTATCTTTATAAATGTTTCTAATTATTTTATTTATGCTTATGACTTAAAAGTGTAACTCTAGAAATCAAATGAGATCCGTATGCAAAATAATACCTTGAAACATTATCAGTTTTTTTAATATTAAAATATTTTATACATAAAATTTCTTGTACCTTGTAACTTTTCTTATGTTTTGTAATTATTTTTACATAAAATTTCTTGTATTGTAATATGTCAAAAACTAAATGCTAAAATTCCTTTATAATACAAAAATAAGTTACCTAAATAGAAACAAATAAAAATTTGAATTAAAAAATTAAAACAAAAAGACTTTTTCCCCCCTGAAAGTCTGGGACAAAATCATGGCATGCATTATCCACGAGCGCACATGACACGCAGCAAAACCCAGGACATGACTTATGTGTCCTCTAAGTAGATCCGAGACATTTGCATCTCAGGGGGCTTCCTCCAGCTCATCACCGTCAACACCCTCTTCAGAGCTAACCATGATTCCAATGCCTCTCTTCCTGTAGTTCATAAACATTGAATTATGCAGTACGTACTCCTTCTTAACTGGCTTCTTCCACTCAACATCAATATTTTATTTTGCATAAAAATGCAAGTTTACACAAGCAGGCTTATTCATCTTTCTATGACTTCATCGCCCTGACTGCACAGTGGAGAAAAGTGAGGCCCAGATAAATGTGTAACTTGTACGTAGTCTGTGAGTAACAAAGCCGGACAGAGGTCTTTTTCTTCTTTAAACCACGACAATGTTCTCTCTGGAAAAAAGAGCCTGAGAATCTTGAATTCCATGTGTTCACAGAACATAAAGCTTATTTGCCTTCGCTGAGTGTGCTCTGGATTTTTGTCCCACTGTGTTCCAGAGTCTTTCGACCTTTTTAAAGTTTATGTATGAAATAAAGTAGCATGCAAAAGTCCTCTGTTCTGAGAACAAATCTATGCTTTGATTATTGTGTTATAGTTCCCATAAGAGGAACATTGGAGAGAAACATCTGGCCAACAAATTGGTGTGGAATGGAAATGGAGAAATATTGGGAAATGCATGCAATTCTGTGGGCAAGTGACAAAGGGTTCTTAAGACACTGATGCCAAAGAAAACAGAAAAGAAACAGCATTTTGTCTCAAGATTAAAATAAAAATATAAATGTCAGCAAAGGTCCATAGATGCTTTAAATTTTATTCAAATGGATATACAAAGAAGTCTCCCAACCTTGTTCAACACCTTCTTTAGGCAATAAAGATTACCTTTATTTACAACTATATCCTTAATCATCCCGATTGAGACTGTTTAGATTTATATGAATATAATAACCAAGAACCCAACCAAGGCAAGAGAAATAGCCCCCCAAGGTCACAGAGCAGGTTATCAGCATTGCCAGAACAAGACTTGTCTTTTCTGACATTACCATTCTCCCATCCCTTTGCCTGCAGAATTACCAGGGGTGATATATTGAATGGCTGTAGATACTGAATGACAGAGAATGGATAGTTAAAGGAACACAAAAGTAAAATAAAGTACTTTTCCAAACCATACCCTACTATAACTGCATAGAAGACATCTTCTGCAATACTGGTATCAGCTTTGTGCTTGTTGGGCATAGTTAAAAATTACATGCTGCACACACCACTCTGGAAATAGTTTGTTGAGGGTGGAAGATTCATCTCCCAGCATCTCCTTCTTTGTACCACTTTGATTCAATACACTATATATATTTTTCCACTTAGCCTTGAGCACCTGGAAGTCATGGAGTGTATCTTTGATTTTTGGTCCTAGGGGCAAGCTTAATCTGATCACAAAGGAGGTGTGAATAAATGTTGAATAAATGAATGAATGAATGGGTGTATTCCCAGTTTATAAGTGGAAACATACTTTTATACTTGTGAACATGGGCCCTTAACACATTGTTAGCGACTCAAACCAGTAATCAGTAAAATCCCTTGTTATTATCTGTATGTGTTTGTGTGTGTGTACATACTGACAGTCACTTCCCAGTGTTGTCATTCAAAATCATTCAATATTTTTGACACTTTGTTTTAGTGAGATATCAGAATGAATTTTTCTTCCTAAGCCAGCTGATCATCTTTAATTCAAAACACAATTTGGAGGAGGGGTAGTTGTAAACCAGTTATTTTTCTATGGGGTAGGAGTAAAATAGGTGAAGACCATTTCTCTACTTGTGCAAAAAATTCCCAGGTGATTTTAAGAAAGGGATGCACAAGGATGTGGAGAGGACTAAGAAGGGTTTCTGACCTGTGTTGAGAGGTGAGACCTGAATGATGAATATACACTGTGCAGACAGAGAAGGTGGGTATAGCTGCAGGCAGTGGAGTATTTGAGGGGACTTTTCTCATACTGATGGATCTGCAAGTGTGCAGGGCACATGGACCCTGAAAATGTTTGAGAGAATATAATACTTTAATGCATGTGGGATGTGTATATTTATTTGGAATGACAGAAAGAAGGACATAAAATCTGAGAGTAAGGAGAAGATAAACTCAGAGATAGCAGAGAAAAGTGACAAAATCTGAGAGTAACAGTGCCAAATCATACTTGGCTTTGTAAACTTAGCTTAATAGCTTATACTTCATCAAGAGCTTTGAAAGTTATTGAATGGTTTTAAGTAGGAGAGGGGTGTTATGTTCAGATTGCTTTAAAGAAAGATTACTCTGCTGCATGAGAAAATAAAAATAAAAAACTACTTTCAATGGGCAACACTGAAAGGAAGAGATGTGTTTCTTCATCTGAGATGTTAACTCAATTGGAAACTGGTGAGGGCTGTTTGAAATGGGTCTTGTATCACTTGGTATACTGGGGTAGGTAGAATTTGAGAAGCACCAATCACATCCTGGAACAAAGTATGTATGCAGAATATCTTAGTTTCCCCCTACTCATTTCTCCCTACTAATTTCCCTCTTTTTTCTTTTAATTTTAAATGCCAATGTTTGTTTTATGTATGTGTACGGGAGGGTGGGGTAAGAGTTGACCAAACTACAGCCAAATCTTCAGACAGTACTGAGTCTTTAAAGAATCAAATCCCTGCTCTTTCATTGTCTTTTATATCTCTGTCTAGTTCTCTTTTGAATAGGCCTCTCTCTCCAGGTGATCCCTATCATGGGAGAGGAGCAAAGAAAGGAGAGCAAGCGATGACCGTCCTCCCAGTTTTTGACCGTGACCTTGTTCTGTCCAAATACAATGTCTCCTCAAGTGCGTATGGAGGAGATGAAGGAGGACATTTTTACCATCCTCTCCCCTGTACGTCCTTATATGACCATGACACTTGTGATCTGCTTCATGAGAACCTGTGGTGAAGTAGTAAGATGATGAGGTCAGTACGGATCTAATATAAATACTCATTAACTCCTCTCTTGAGGGGAAGGAGGTATAGAATACCTTATTTAATCAGATGGTATGAGAATTAACTTTCCGTGTCAACTGGACTGGGCTGCCCAGATATCTAGTTAAACACTTTTTCTGGGTGTGTTTGTGTGAGACTGTTTCCAGAAGAGATTAGCATTTCAATTGGTGGAATGAGTAAAGCAGATGGCCCTCCCCAGTGTGAGTGGACATCCTCCAATCCACTGAAAGCCTGAAGAGAACAAAAAGGTGACAGGAGGCTGAATTGGCTCTCTGACTGAGTGTGTGAGCTGGGACATTTCTCTCCTGCCCTCTGATTGGGACTTACACCACCATTGTTCCTGGTTCTCAATCCTTTGGACTTGAACTAGAATCTATTCCAGCAGCTCTGTGGCCTTGAAACTACACCACTTTCCTGGGTCTCTAGCATTCAGACTACAGAAATTTCAGCCCCATAATCACATGACTTAATACCAACTAATCAATTAATCAATCAGGGTGTCTCTCTGTCTCTCTGGGAACTTGACTAATATTGATGGTAAAGTAGAAAAACTATATTGAAGGTCATTAGGAGGAAGAAAACATGTTGCAGTGAAACATCTTTCATTCTCATAGTTCAAATTGCTTTGGAATCAGGGACAATTTCTCCAAGGACGGCAGCTTGAAAGCAAAGGGCTGAGTAAAAGGTTACATGACCACTTTTCTAAGTACCATAATTTTCTGTGTAAGTACCATAAGATGATACAGTTGATACTGATTTTTCAATGTCGGGTTAGAAAAGTAGGGGTTGTCTTATACATGGGGGTGCATTATATACGTAAATATATGGTAATCTGTGGGTATCACTTCATTGAAATAAAATGCACAAATCCTATTTAAAGGAAAGCTACAACCCTCATCCACCTGACAAACAACTTGGTTTTAAATGTCAAACAAAAATATCACACTTCTATGAAACTGTCCTTAATCTCTTAAGCAGAAAATATTCACAACTTCCTCTGTACTCACAAAAAAGCCTTTTATACTGGATTTCCTTACACTGTGTAGTACAACCTTGTATAGTTTAATTTTGAATTTGCATGTCCATTGGTCCCACTAATGTAATTAGATTGTGCTTTGATCATGACTTATCTCTGTGTATTCAGAAACTTCACACAAAAATAGGTGGTCAGCAAAAAATTGCTTTCTAAATGAATGAATCAATCAATACAGACTCTCAAAATTACCTCCTAAGAATTAAAAAAAAAAAAAACTTTTTACTTAGAAATAATTAGACTCATGAGAAATTGCAAAGATAATATAGAAAGGTTTCTTGTACCCATTGCTCAGCTTCCTCTGAGGGTATCACTTTTCATAACTATTGTATATTATTAAAACAAGGAAATCGATATTGGCATAATACAATTAACTAGAGCTTATTTGGATGTTATATGTTTTTGCATGTGCCCTGATTTTTCTGTTTCTTTTTTTGTATGTCTGTATGTATAGTTCTACAAGAATTTCTCACCTGAACAGATTTGTACAATGGAAATACAGATCTGCCTATCACCACAATGGAACTCCCTTGTGGCCCACCCTTTCTTCCCTAAACCCTGATAATCACAGATCTCCACCTCTGCAATTTCATCATTTCAGGAATGCTATGTAAATGGAATCATACAGCATGCAACCTTACAAAATTGTCATTTTTTCATTCAGTATGGTGCCTTTGAAATCCATCCAGTTGGTTGTATTTATCTGTAGTCTGTTCCTTTTTTATTGCTAAGTAGTATTCCATTGAACGTATGTACCATAGCACACTTAACCAGACCCCTAAGACTTTCATTTGATTTTCACAATTTTTTTCACTACCATCTGATGCTTACATAATATTTCTTACAGAAAGTATGAATGAACTCTCCGCTCCTTGATCCTTCATGTAAGTGCTTCTAATCATCTCCACAAGCCATGTCCCCTCATTTAAAGTTCTTAACTGTGCCAAAGAGGAACGGCTGCACATCTAATGTGGCTCCTCAGCATTCTGCAACACAGCACCAGCCACAGCCCCTTCCCAGTAGTAAGTACACAATGTTTATAGACTCTTAGCAAGAGTTTGGAACTGGACAGGTTCATAGCAAGTAATATTGGTGAAAGTTCCCATTTCACTCTACTCCCTTTATTTACATTAATCTTTTACCTCGGATTTTTGTTTTTTGTTTTTTTGCAATACATTTCTAGAGTCTTTCAAAAGAATTTATTTTTTTCTAAACCGTGAATAACTCAGTGAGTCTGAGAACTTGCTCTCTGGGAGAGAATGTTTTTAAAGGAAAATCATATAGCTGTTGCAAGAACTGAATTTAACAAATCAATATGCACTTGCAGCTTCACTGATGACTTGGGGTGGGGGAGGAGATGATTGTGGCATAAGTGGGAAAGCATCTGCAGGACTTCCTTACTCTAAGTGGGTGGGTTGGCAGTTTTTCAGTACAATGACGATTCAAACACACAAATGGAATCCCCACAATGCTAAAATAAGGAGCACTTTGTGTTTTCTTATTTTTTATAGTCCTCTCATCCTGAGATTAGGGCAAAGAACAATAATAAAGAAAAAAGCAATGAAAGTCTAACACAAAGTGCTTTCCCTATTAGGAGTACAACACGGGGAACATCCTCAGGACTTCTGTGTACACTCTGGAAGGAACACATGCTTCCAGAAACGGTAAGTTTAATCTTCTCAAAGTTTCATTTTCCTGAATTACCAAGGCTCGATCTTGCTCTTTTGTTACTGAATACATCTCCCACAGAACTCCAGTGTCTCTTTTGCACTGACCCTGGAGCTAAGGGTGGAGACAGCAAGCAGGTGGGGAAAGAGGGAGTGCATGTATTTCATGTTTCTTATAATCAGTTTCTTTCAGGTATTTCTGCAGGGACTGCCTGATCCCTTCACAATGCTTCTGGTCCTGATCAAGGAGAAGAAATGTGATCTCACAGTCTCCTTGTAGCTCTCCTTCAAGGAAATGAGTATGTTGTACTGAAACCAAAACGAATTCTAGGGCATGGCTGGAAAATAAGCATTCTTGGCCTGCTTTCAATTTCCCCAATCCCCAGCCACGAGTGGAAATTGTTAAGCACTCTTTCTCATGGTTTCTTTTTGTTTTAACTATTTCAGTTTTTTTTTTTTTATATGAATAATTTTACTGCAGTAAAAAAGAAAAAAAAAGCAAGGAAGGAAAAAGTAACCCAGTGCCAGGGAATGCAGTAATATTTAGTCTCTGCTGAATTCTTCGACTCAGATTGTTAGTTGGGGGGGCATTTCTAAGTTAGATTTCTGGTTGGAAAGGGATTTTAAAACTTAGAGAAACTAAAAACAGATCTCATACTGATGGTCAGAATTGAACGAGGAGTAGAAGTGAGGGCTGCCTTTAAGAATGTTAGGAGAGATTTCCAGAAGGATCTTGCCCAAAAAGGTCTCACTTGGAATCTCCAATTTTTAAGATTGAGGTCCAGATTAAAATAGATGTTTTATATTCTCTTAATGCCTGAGAAATACTTTCTATCCCATGATAGAAGAGGATAGAAACAAAATCAAAGAGTCTTCCAACCCTAGTGATTTGCCTTAGCAGAAATGATTGGGTTTTGAAGACAGACAGACCTGGCTACATTTTCTCACTTTGCTATGTACAAGCTGTTGATTTTTGGAGAAGCCTCATTATAATTCTGATATAGAATACTATAATGCTACCTTTCTTTCAAGGCCACTGTGGTAACATAACATGTATGGAATATCCAGTCTAGTGCTTGGCACACGGGGTTTAATAAAATGTATAATTTCTTGTCAGGAAAATAAAAAAAAACCTTAGATCTAGTATAGGCCTCAGAAATAGTCTATTTAAGCTCCCTTCATTTGCCAACAGGAAATCGAACCCAGAAACATGAATTTACTAACACAGAAAGCTAGTTCTAGAGATCTTCTGACTTGGTTGCTATATGCAGAGTAGTTTTGACCTAGATTTATAACCTCTGTGTGTAGACTTTTTAAATATTTATAGTACATAGATACTCAGTAAATATAATACATATTTTAGAGTAAATTTGGTATATATTTAGTGGTATAAAACCATAAACACAGGTGAAGGATGATAACTACTCAAGTAAAAATAAAACAGATTCTGCTATATCCAAACCAAAGACTGAATTCAACATGAGGATACAACATAAGTTCATTTATTTTTATCATACTCAGCCCACATCTGATTTTGTTACCCAATGAGTGTCATGCTGGGACTGTTATGTAACATCCTGGAATTCAGCTGTTGTTCCAGCAGATGACATTTAGATTTCTTGAACCGCCATTAAGATAAAATAACAAATGAGTTTCACTTCCTTAGGATTTCTGGCAATTATTGAAAACTTATTTAACATATGTCTAGAAAGATAAGCTGCAGAAGAGGACAAAAAATGATTATTTAACTTATTGAGTGTATTCCTAAACTTATCTCAGAATGATTGGACTGGCAGTTCCCACTGGAGGAGGGAGACTCACAGCCCATTGTCTGTGACCTCTACTATGAGACATCAGAGGGACAAAGACACCATGACACTGTATGGAGGTTGAAGGACATATACATGTTTGTGTCTAGTATTGAAGTTATGATTTAACATTTGAAAATACCTAATGATAGGATACATAAACTTCTTCTATCTCCCCTAAATTGTATTACTAAAACAAAATTGAACTTCAACCTTATAGAAAAATTTTACGACTTGAGTGGACTAATGGTCAGAAGATTCTCCTGTTTTAAAAACTTTCCAACCCATTTTTAAGTGACTAGTACAATATCACTAACTATATGCACAGGCTGTACAGCAGATCTCTAGGACATTTTCATCTTGCAAGACTGACAATCTATGTCCATTAAACAGCATCTCCCTATTCCCCCTCCTCTAACCCCTGGCAACCACCATTGCACTTTCTGCTTCCAAGAATTATACAGATACCTTACATAATTGGAATCACACAGACCCCAAAAGAATTGAAAACAGAATCTCAAAGAGATATCTGCACTCCCATGTGTATGGCATCATGAACATATCATAGCCAGGAGATGGAAACAACCTAAAAGTCCATCCATAGATTAATGAATAAAAAATATGCTATAGACTACAATGAGTATTATTCAGCCTTAGAAAGAAAGGAAGTTCTGTCACATGTTTTGACATGGATGAACCTTGACGCAATTTTGCTAAGTGAAAGAAAACAGTCACAGAAGAACGCATACTGCAAGTAAAAGTAAGATATTTTTATAGATAAGCCAGTGCTCTACTCATTTGGACAGACAAATCCAAAGACTGCATGTTATTAATTAAAAGAGAATTTTATTCTGAGTAATTATCTAAAGGTTTCTCATAAAGATTTGAGATTATAGAAAATTAAAATATTACTAGGATTCTTCCAGGATGTCATGTTTTATGTTCTATTAGTTTTATAAAATCTAAACAAGAACTTTTGCTCTTGGGACCTCAATTTTCTTACTGATTTAAAAAAAGAAAAGGTGGAGTTTGTGACTCTAAAGGGATCTTGACAGTTCTAAATGTTTATAAACCTCAAGCAGCCATGAAGGTAAGAAATTTTCCAATGAATCTGGAGTCAGAAAACCTGGTTTTAAATTTTGACTATGTCACTAAATAGTTTTATAGTGTGATTTCATAGCATAGGTTTCTTTATCTATAAAATGATGCTGATACCATCTGCCTTCAGGTTTTTTATATAAATGACATGATGCTGTGTATATGAATGCATTTTTCACTTCATAAATATATGTGTATTTCCCAGTGAGTCTGTTATTAGTGTTAGCCAATATGATGTATCGCTTTAAGGGGCTGGCATGCATCTTTTAACATGCTCTCTACCAAGGTCATGGGGGTACTCGTTCCTTTGCACCACGAGCTTTAAGTAAATTTAAGTTGTTTGGGAGGATCTCAGAATTTGAGAATTAAATGGCAGGACCTGGAATTGATATTTTAAAATGCTTGAATACTCAGTAAGGACAAAACTAAAGGTAATTCATGATTCAAGATACTTGATGAGATTAAAAACATATTAAATGCCTATTTACTGTATTTGGAAAACATATTCCTATACAGATGACAATGTTGATTTCAGGAATTGATCAAGAAAAATAGATGAGTGTTTTTCAAACACCAGTGATGTGCTGTCTGTTGCCAAGGTGATTTACATATATTATTCTGTATAATCTTCCTAATAACCCTATCAAATGAGTACGTCTGTTTCCATCTTACAGATGGAGGGACTGAGATGCAAAGACCTAACATGCCCAGAGCTATGAAACAGAGATAAGATCTGAGCCCAAAGAATCAATCTATTATCTATCTATCATCTATCTATATATTTATGTATCTATCTATTATTGTATCTTTATAATAAATTAAGAAAATAAAATCCAAATCTTATTTTGATATTGGTAAATTATGGTCAAATAGAATGGGTCCACCCCAAGTGAAAGTCAACTTCAGGACCATGCCTACTGTACGAAATAAAGAAAAAACAAGGAAGAAGGAAATGAGAAATATGAAATAATTTGTGGTTTTAGGAAGGGTTAATATTTGTATGAATAATATTTATAATAATAATAAACCTCAGTGATACACGGAAGGAATGGAAAGAATGGAGAAAAGTAGAATTGAGTGTACTTTGAGTTGCACTTTAACATTCGATCCACACTTCATTATGATGAATTAGTCCTTAGGAATTCCTGAGGAGGAGAAGGTATCTTAGGAAAGGCCAAAGGCTCCAGCAGTAATATATTTGCATTACAAGTTAGTTAATAGCTTTTGGAAGAAAACAGAGCCTGACCATAATAAGATCACATTATAGTTTGTTATCTTTGCTAGCAGAAATTTGTCTGGCAAAATAAGAGAGGTGGATCCATAAAAACCTGTGTGGGAAACATTCAGAGAACAGGAGTGATTCAGCATAAACACATATTTGTCTCAAGTGTCACTAACCTCTTTCATGAAGTCCACCTACTACCTCAACCCTTTTACCTCCCTCCTGAGCTCTGCTACTCAGAACTCACTGTGTATCTCCCGTAGACTGGATCCCTCCTTTGTTTACCACCAAATACTTCAAGAAGTGAAAGTGAATCTTCAAATGCTCTACTGATTTCTCTTTTAATCTAGCCCACCTGATTTCTCCTGCAAACCCACCCTGCCCTGACAAACATCGTGCAAACTCTTCTATTCATTCAAACTGTGATGTTTTGGCAGGGGTCTAGTTATTCTATCTGGTCTATACAGCACAGTGCATTGCACACCATAGCTGCTCAGTACTATCTGCATAATTCTGTTTGCTTTAGTACCAGGTTGCCGATATATGGTGCTTAGCATGCTGCTGTCCAGCTCCCTACACCTTGACAGAGTTATTAGCATTATTTTTCTCACTAACCTTAAGGCAGATATAAAAATTGAAGCTTAGAAAGACCGTCCAAAGTTACACAATTAACGGGTAGGTATGAACATAAGTTAGGTTTCATGCTTGTCACATTGCCTCACAGTGTCTCATAAGCCCACATGCAATGAAAAAACATTTCAGGACATTTGTCTATGTCATGGGGAAAACAGCAGTGAACACTTGAAGAATTTGTGCAATGACATTTGCATATGTCCCCCATACAAGTGGATATTCAAATGGCCTATTTTTTCTTGTCCTGTAATGCATGAGCCAACATTTGAGAAGGGATTGGAATCTTAGCAAAAATGTTTGGGAGATATTCATGCGTTTCGTGATGATCTTAGAATATTTTTCCAGATTTATTTGGCTTTCTCCTAGAACAAAGAGTGAACTACATCTTATTTCCTCTTAGAAGAAAACTTAAAAAAATGTTTTCCTGATGGTGCACACCTTCCCATGTTATGCTCCTTGATGATGGTTCTATCATAGAGTTCACAGAAATTAAGGCAAATAAAACCCTGTTTCGTCCCCTTCGTGCCCCCACCAAGTTTCTTCCTATAAACTAGACTAAGTTAAAGGAAAATGACTGCTTCGTTTTTCACAACTAATATGGATTGCAATTTAAAATACATACCATTCTCTTAGAAGGATAAAAAAATGTAATATTCATGGAAATAAATTACAGTTTTTAAAGTATGCTCTATGTTCCAGGTATGGTTTCAGGTACTTTACATATTTATTTACTTTTAACATTCGACACAGACCTATGATTGGCATTTCACAATAAAAACACTGAAGATTAAAGTGATAACGAGCACAGAGCTAACCAACAGTGAGTCAAGATTCAGATTCTAGATGATCTGCATAAAATCCAGTTCTCTTCAATGACACGTTATTAAGCCGTTCATATAACTGCCTTGACACTCGTGTCGCATCATAATAAAGCAGATGAAAGAATGTATGTTCAAGAGTGCGATGTAGCCTCATAGCACAGTATAGGGAAGGAAAGGAGACTTTGAAGCCAGACCGTCTGGGTTCAAATCCTACCTCCATTATTTACTTTCTGTATAACTTTTCAAGTTACTAAACTTTTCTTTGCTTTAGTTTCCTCATTTGTGAAACAGGGGCAGTGGTCGTACCTCCCTCCCTACCTGTTTGGTCATTATGAAGGCTGAACCAACAGTGGCAAATCCAAGAGGTTAAGTAACATGTGTTTGCTCTCATAGTATACTCCAAGTACTCCCTGTACAAGAGATCATTTCACTGTTGAGTTTCAAGAAAAAAATATAAAATCTTGAATTGAAAAACAAGATTCAACACCCTCAGTGCTGCTGTCCACATATATACATACATTCAGTTTAACAAGAAGCAATGGAACTTGTATACACTTTTTTTGGACTTCCATTGTGATGGTTAGCTTGCAAAGACAGAAGAATAAATGTAGAGATAAGAAAAAAAAATTTATCAATCTGGTTGGAGATTTTTAAGTAGGTGTATGTAAGTAAGCCATCACTGTGGGTGTGTGAAATAACTCCCAGACTTTAAGCAATACACAAGCCAGATTCTGAATTACGGAAGGAGGAGTTTCTTTCAAAATGCTTTCTTTACTTCTCTGAGTTTCTGGAAATCTTAAGCAATTTGGCAGCTTGTCATATCTTGAAGGTCAGGCTGACAGCAATGGACAAGCTCAATTTCCTTCTGATTTCCCATGAAGATTCACTGATGTACTTTATTTCTGGTATGCGATTAGGTCCCTCACATTAATAACAGAACACAGACCATCTGCAATTTGGATTCTTAGTCTATCTTAGAAAAATGAGGGGGGTTTATTTAACTAGTATTGAAGAACTGATTTGAAATTAACTAGCAATTCATTTTTCCCAGGTCATCCTTTAGATTAGGGAGCATGAACTTTAAATCAGCCTGGATCCTTAATGCACAAGGAGAAAATCTCCTAAGAAAATAACTGTATGTAGCTTAAAATATATAAAGAGAAAGTTCTTAGTTAAGTAGACATTATTTCCTGAGATTGTATCAACTGACTTAAGCTACACTGTTTCCTTGGAGAACCTTCACGCAGGTGCACATCTGTAAATGTTGATGAGAATGAAGTAGAAAGAGTACCAGTTTTAGAACCAGATTACTGTAAATTCAAAGCCTAGTACTGCTTTTCACTAAGAACCAGCTCTTAAAAGACTAATTAAATTTATTTAACCTCCCTTAGTTTATGCTTCTTCACTTGTTAAAAATAAAGAGAGAATTTTGGGCTTATAGATAACTTTTTACCTTTATAGCTATAACTCATTTCTTAGTCCACTCTTATCTCTGATAATGCCACTGTGCACGCATGTGTGTGTGTGTGTGTGACTATTATGTAAGATTGAAGGATTTGTCACATCATGTACATAGCTTTAACATATAAGAATTCGTAGAGCTGATGTTTGAAAAGTCCTTGTACTTAATGAGTAATGATGATATACTGATCAAGAGAGAATAGAGAAAAATTAACACTTTGTTAATAAGATGAAAAACTTAGAAATAGGGCATGGTTGGTAGTACTGTTCAGTAGATGAATTTACTTTATTACACAAAGGATAAACTATTTGATTTCTGGAAAATGCACATTTTAAGAGTTTTATTATATGGCCATACATGAAATATATTCTGTTCTACAGGTATACAAACAAACAAACCCTCTGGAGAATGAAACGTGACCAGTTGAAAAAGAGAAAAGAGCCAGTTTGGGCACTGTTGCTAACACAAAAAAGAAGTACCATAGTGAGGTTTTGGAGGAATCTGCATAGGAAGAAAATTAAATCTTACTTAGAAAAGGACCATCATATTATCTTCTTGCCTCTTGTTTCTCCCACTGAACTTACTGTACCCTGTGGAAATATTCCAAGATCCGGGGATGCCTAGGGACTCGTGAGGCTTCCTTGGTGGCACTACTACAATGGAAAACCTGGGCTCAGAGCTGTGGAACAGTCCTTTGGGGAGACTTTCTGTATTTCGTGGAGGTTGATGGAACCTAGAGAACCTGCTACTTTGGTAGGTTTCCCTGTGATGCTTCTGACCTCCCTCTGCCTGAAGAATTTTATTATAGTTGCCTTTTAGAGTCAATTGTGTATCAAGTGTCTTTTACCCTCTAGCTCAGATCATCACCCTCTGTTTATTTTAAATCCTTACAGAAATATTTCTCGAGGTAGCCAATTCTACCTGATCACTTGCGTATTGTGTAATATTGAAGCCCAACCTGCCCAACACTCCTTTTTTAGGCTTTTCCCTTTTTCACTTCATTTTACAAAAAAAGAAGATCGAAATTCTCCCTGATTCTGTCACTTATTAGCTTGCCAGCAGAACCTCCTCTTTAAAAAATACTGCATTTTAATTCACTCCCGGAGGCTATGCTACCCAGGAGAAAATGTCTGCAAGAGCACTATAATATCCTACTCAAAATTTTTATTCTCAACTGCTACTATTCATATAATTTTCAGTCAGGACTGATGTCCTCTGGTAGAAACAATCATCATTAATTAATTGTAATTAATCCAGATTGTGTTAACTATTGACATCTCTAGAAATTTATCTCATGTGAACTCCCCTATGTCTACTGGATCATATAATGATGAATATTGCATTATTATCCATTTTAATTCTTCCAAGTAGGTAATAATGGCATTAATTTAAACAAAATTATGGTCCATCTCTGTACCATATTTTAGCTTTTATAAAAATTCTGTTTTTTTTTTTATAATAAAAATTATAGAGGAAGTAGATAGTAACAGATGACAGAAAGGAAGATAAGAAGGAAAAGAGTAACACCAATACTGGTCACAGCTAACAATTTCAAAGCACCTACTATGTGTTAAGCATTTGGTTAAACACTCCATATTCAATACCTACTCACAAGTATATTAATTAGAAATAGCAATTTTATTCCCATGTTCCTGATGAGGCAACTAAGATCAGGAAGGGTAAGTGATAATGTACTAAAGATTTTAATAACAATATAATATGTGCAATGTACAGAGGTGGGTGGACCTGGGTCTCAGACAGGAATTTGTGTTTTGTGACATTTCATGGCATGTGCGTTTAACCTTCTAACATTTATCCTGGATTCTGAGCTTTCTCTGGGTCTTTATATCACTCACTCATGATTTTATTCCTGGGTAGAAGTACTCATTTGCTGGATACTATGGGATGTTTCTTCCCATGGCATATGTAGGGCTTAGCATAACAAAAAATTTCTAATAGGGTACAGTTAGTTTCTAGAGGACTTTTACATTAAGTAATTTTTGTTGAAATATACAATAATACTTTTATTTGATCCAAAAGTTCTGAGTTTTATTTATATGTATACACAAACTGGCTAAGATTAAAATACCCACTAGTTAATCATTTCAACATTGGTCTAGAAAATACTGCTTATTTTTGTTATGGAAGAAAAAAATTACAGAAATGTTTTGTGTTTAGAATCTTGATGATGTCAATCATTTCTTTAAAATAAAGACATAATTCAAATCACTAGTGTCTTCCATCAAATAATATGTTTTGATATTCTGCAAAACTGAGAATACATTTTTATCACATAATATTTTTTACAAAAGAGACAGATCTTATTCTTCAAGCTCTAAATAAACACTGATCATTGGGCCTCCATTTCTCTATGTCATTTCACATTTCACTATGTACGTTAAATTCTAGACAATCCTGTAAAAGTAAGAAAATAATGGGTACATTAATCCCAGATAGAGTATGTGTGTGAAACAAACGTTTAGGTCAAAATAATATTCTGAAAGTCAGTAACAAAGATTGTATCTTAATCATGCTTGTGCCACCAAAGCACTGAAAATATGTATCCTCCTGGGAGAAAAAATTTGGCAGAACATATTGTTATTTTGTCTCATCTTTTGGAGCTAAACTATTTGTATCAAGTTTTTGTGCATAAACAACAAATGACAACCAACCTACTAGAGAGGAAAGTTTAATAGAAGAATATTAACTAATCCACAGGAAAGCAAGAGAAACAAAGGAGCTCATCTGTAGCAACACTGCAGATTCTGTCAGTGCGTCTGCCCCTGCCTCTCATCTCAAATAATGGACACTGTTGCCCCACTTTAAAATCAATCTGAACTATCTCTACACTTCGCGTTTCTGTGCAAGATTCCAAGTTCTTGGCAAGAACCCTGATCTACCATAGTGAGGCCGGGTCATGTGACCCATTCTGGCTCCTAAAACTTTGGAGGAGAGTGGATCTGGCTTGTTGGCTTCTGAGGTGAGAGAAGCAGAAGTAGAAACAGGTAGCAACTGTTTCCTGGGAAATAACTGCAAGGGGTTGGTCATCTTTATTGATTTCAGGGAAGAAGTATTTTTACCTTTGAAATAAGTTAACTAGGGGTGGAGGGAGAGGGAAAGCAACAAAATATAAGGCCAGAAAATCTGTGCTCAAGCATATTCTTAGCTAATGATTAACTTCGGGATCAACATCATAACACCTCTTCAGTAAAAATGAAAACAGTCAAACTACAGAGCAGTTTTCAAGTATAAGCAGTATCTTTAAATTTTAGTTAGCAAGCTAAACGAATGAGGCAGATTTATAGCTTTTAAGCCTCTTTTCACTTGCCTTTCCAGACAGACAGAAAAGCAAAATCACATTTTTATATTAGTTGTGGGCCTCCTTTCTGTAAGTCTGACATCTGACGTCATAAATGAGTTTTCAAAGTGACCAGAAATCATAACCAAATTCCACAACAGAACTATTGCAGTTGATTCTCCCCAGTCACTCTTCAGCAAAGCTAATGAGTATAATACACGCTTGTAGGTGTTGCCAAAGAAAAAACTATGTGATTTAAAAGATACAGAAAGTTCTTAGACATATGGTTGATTGAATGTCTGTAATAACAAAATTTCTGGCAAACATACCAGAAATGGGTATGAAAGAAATTAAACACATATAGTTGGCTTGTTTATTTTAATTATATTTTGGTTGTTTAAGAGCTTTCATAAATAGCTCTTACAAAATAGTTATAAAAATGGTTTCTTTTCTCGTGACATAATAAAAACAATAATAATTACAACAACCAACATTAATTTGCCTTTGCTGAATCAAACTCATAACGAATGATATATTTTGTCCTCATACTGACATGATGAATAATGAATGCTTTTCCTCTAATATAAGTGCCTTTAAATAATCTAAAGTATACATGTCCCTAGTAGCTCTTTGGTAAAAATAATATGCAAGTCTTGGATATTGCCATTTTAGGAAAATAAACAACAAAAGGAACGATTTCCAGAGTGATGCCTGGTTTGTTATTGCTTGTGTTTCTACTGCATTAACTTGACCATTTGCCCCAAGTTTCATTTATTTTTCCCTCTCTGTCTTTGGAATAGTGTCCCCATCTTAATTTCCATGGATCTTTCCTGAAGGTCTCTAAGACTCAGATTCAAATAATTTTCCCCCTTTTCCTGCTCTGATACACAAATCCCAGAAATATATAAACTCTAATTTCAGCTAAGCCACGCTGACATCATTCCCAGGGTCCAGATGGGTGGATATTATTATCTCTACAAAAGATACACAGTAACAGAAACTCAGCAGGTTAAAGTCACTTGTTTTAGTAGATTTTTCTGCTATCTTTATATGACAATTTGCTTACAAAACTCCCGAAATGAATGTATTATAAACAGAGAAAAAAACTTCAGTTTTTAGAATTCATTAAGTTTTACTGGGCATTATTTTAAAATAGAAATAAAATATTTTAAAATTATCTTAAAACTTAATTTAATGACATAAAGTTCTTTTCAATTTAACTGATGACCTTACCTTAGTCATTTTTGGATCATTTCCTTTTCCTGGATTATTTTCATAATATAGCTAACTTTTGTGTGTCCTATCCAATAAATTATTTCCACTTTCTAAATAAGAATGCAAAACTATCTCCCATCACACACACACACACACACACACACACACACACACACACACACAGAGTGCTTCTTAGAATGCTTAATTGTCTTTACACATATTGTTTCCCCTGAGGAAAATACCCCCAACCCAAATATCTTCTCCAAAATCCAAGTCAGACATTACTTCCTCTATGAAGATTTCTGTATAAATCAGAACTTAATGACTAAAAGTGATAGAACATTCAAACTATATTAGGTTTATCAAAGCAAGTTATCTTTGTTAGATAAAGTTGAACACACCTCATCCTCTGCACTCTTTACCCTTAACTATTTCTTGATTTTGATCCTTATCTTGAAAGAAAACTATTTTTTTTCCCAATTGAGATTGAGGCCACAAGTCAGACTCTAGTATAAAATAAGAATTCCACAAATGCTGTTTGAGTGCATTTTATATCCAAATGTTCTTGTAATCAACGAAAGAGATTAGAAATATATCTTATCTCTTGCTATGTTGGGTTTCCACAGCATGATTTTTGGTTCACTATCCTTAAATGATTGTATTGCCGTGCATAAAACTTTAACAAGTACAATGTGATATTTGTGGGAGGGAAAGAAAATGGTTCAGGAGATGAGAGACAAGGGGAGAGAGGAGCATTGACAAACTCTAGAATGAAGAAACTTCTGTGTTTTGAACTTGTAAGATGAAGGGAGAGCTATTTATGAAGTGCGGTGTTCTATAAAAATAGGCTCATACTGATTCTGATGACTTTTCTTTCTTATACCCCAAGCATCTGGTGACTATTATTACTGAGTTAAAGTGTGGTTCCTCAATCCAGACAGAAACTGCAGTTCAGTGGGTGAGCCAGACCTTTTCTGAGTAAAAAATCCTTGATCATAAATCTCAAAATAACCAACATTCATCAAAAGTCTTGTGACACATTTTTTCCATTTTCAGTTTTACATTTTGTCATTAGATCTTACAAGAAAATAGGCAAGCAAAACCTGTCATGGTATTTATCAGGCAATGTGATGCAGTTTTATATTGTGAGAACAGTTATATTATTTTTAAATTGTGTCATACTAGTGTACAATCTAGATTTCTATATTGTATTTTCCTTGGAAGTAGAAGATATATTCTTTCGGAGGCTAGATATGCATAGAAAAATATTAAAAGTATTTTTGTGTGGTGATATAATAGAAGTTTCTCTATTTTAACACAAAGAACAACATTCAACAATATTGGTAAATACTTGAATTTTGATATAATTAAGTTTTAGGGAAAAAATCAGTTTTTCTTTTCCTCTCTGAACATAGCTGTAAAACCTGAACAGAATAAATACAGCAGCTATTTGAGAATTCAAAAACTAAAGAGTAGCAGACAGATTGAGGAAAACAGCCAAAAGCTGAAAATCAATAATGAGATTATCTTTTGTTCCCCATCTGATGTCTCTGAGCCTGGACTCAAAGCAGCCCATACCAAGAGGTGCACCTTAGTCCGCAGAGAGGTGGAAAGGAAGCCCTCTAGTTGTGACATGAGGATGGGGAAAGACCTCTGCTGATGCTCATAGAGAGTAGAAGAAGTGCCCTGTTTTCTATTATTTTTCTTTTCTCCTCCTTGTGCCCAAGACAGCCCACAGGCACTTAAAATTCTCAGAAGGGAAACTTCCTCTCCTTCTAAGAGGAACTTTGATTTCAAGAAGGTGGGGTGAAGCCCCTGATCATTATTTTTTAAATTTGCTTTATTGTTAAATTTATTGAGGTGACATTGGTTACTAAAAATTACAAAGGTTCCAGGAGTACAATTCTACAGTGCATTGTCTATGTGTTGTGTTGTGTTCATTACCCAAAGTCAGCTATCCTTCCATCACCATATATATTTTCTTTTTTTCTTGCCACTTGGCCCCAAATGCAGGTATATTTACAATAAGTACATGGCAGAAGAGGATTAACAAAGACCCAGCTTTCTGATTTAAGGACTAAAAGGGGAGCCCCAGGAAATCATAAAGTATGGGGGTATCATGAAAAGCATGGAATTCAAGAAAAGGGACACCATACTGTTTATGAACTCCCAGGGTCACTTATGACCTGCTCCTACATGGCTCTGATTCTAAAAAACATTCATGAGACTTTAAGGACAAACTCTAGGACAGACCACCCACGAGTTCCCAGACTGGCCACTGGATAGTACACATGGGAAAGACATCTGCTTGCCTCTGCAAGTTTTAAAAACAACACTGACACTTAAAATACTAACTCAATTTTTTTAATAATTATAGGACTACTCAAATTATCTTTTATTCTTAGGGATGCGGATAGTTAGTGGTATTTCAGGAAATGGTCCATTTTATGCAAGTTTTTAAATGTATGTGTGGTGTTGTAGCATCCCTTACAATTCTGTAATGTTCTGGGGTCGGCAGTGATATTCTTGCATTCATTCCTAATACTTTATAACTTTGAGATATAATTCATATACAAAAAATGCATATATGTAATGTATGCACTTTGATGGGTATGGACAATCTTGATACCGTCACCACAATAAAGATAATGAACATATCCATCACTTTCAAAAGATTCTTTTTCTTGTGTCTCCATTTCTTTTTTTTTGTGGTGAGGACACTTGACATAAGATCTACCCTCTTAACAAGTTTTTAAGTGTACAACACCATAATTTTAACTATAGGCAAAATGCTGTACAGCAAATTTCTAGAACCTACTCAATTTGGCAAACCTGAAACTTTGTACCCATTGAATAACTTCCCATTTTTTCTTCCTTAATTGTTTGGCAATCATCATTCTATTTTCTGCTTCTCTAAGTTTGACTATTTCAGATAATTCATATAAGGGAAATCATGCAATGTTTTCTGTGATTCACTTATTTCACTGATTATAATTTCAGATCCTTCTATGTTATCACAAATGACAGAATTTCCTTCTTTTTTTGAGGATGAATAATATTCCACTATATGTATATAACACATTTTCTTTATCCATTCGTTTGTCAGTGAAGGTTTGGGTTGTTTCCATATCTTGACTATTGTGAATAATACTGCAATGAACATATAGCAGTGCAGATATCTCTTTGAGATCTTGATTTCAATTTCCAACAAAATTCCAATGATACTTTTTATAGAAACAGAAAAAATACTAAAGTTCACGTGGAACAACAAAATAGTCACAATATTCAAAGTGATCTTGAGAAAGAAGAACAAAGCTAGAGGCCTCACACTTACTAATTTCAAAATATGTTATAAAGTTACAGTAATTAAAACAGTATGATACTGGCATAAAGACAGGCATACAGACAGACCAATGGAACATATGAGAGAGCTCAGAAATGAACCCATGAATACAGGGTCCTCTGATCTTTGACAAGGGGGCCAAGAATGCACAATGGAGAAAGGATAGACTCTTCAACAAATGGTGGTGGGAAAACTGGATATCCATATGCAAAAGGATAATTTTGGACCCCTATCTTCTACCACACACAAAAAAACAATTCAAAATGGGTTAAAAACTTAAACACAAAACTGTAAAACACCTAGAAGAAAACATAAGGGAAAAACTCCATGACATCAGTGTTGGCAATGATTTTATGGATATGACAGCAAAAGCAGAGCAATAAAAATAAGTAAAGACAACTGAGACTATATTAATCTAAAAATCTTCTGTTCAGCAGAGTCAACAGAAGAAGGCAATCTATAGAATGGGAAAAGATATTTGCAATACATATATATGTGTGTGTGTATGTATATACGTGTATATGTGTGTATACATACACACACACATACATATATATCATAATGTATTAATTTTCAAAATAGATAAGGAGCTTTGACAACTAAATAACACTCAACACAAGTAACCCAATTAAAAATGAGTGAAGGAACTAAATAGACATTTCTCCAAAGAAGATATACAAATGGCCAACAAGTATGTGAAAAGGTTCTTGCAATCATTCATCATCAGGGAAATTAAAATCAAAACCATAAGATTTAATGTCATACCAGTTAGGTGTCACAGCTAAAAGCAAAACAACTTCTCTCAAAACAAAAACAAACAAACAAACAAACCCCAAAGCAAATATTCTCAAGGATGTAGAGACACTGTAAACCTTGTGCACTGTTGGTGGAAATGCAAAATGGTACAGTCACTATACAAAACAGTATGGCGATTCCTTTAAAACATAAAATAAAACGAGAACTACCATATTATCCAGTAATCCAACTCCTGGGTATATATTCAAAAGAATTGGAATCAGAATAAATAAGACACCTGCACTTTCATTCCTAATATTGACAAACACACCCACACCCACACCCACACCCACACACATACACACACACACACACACACACACACACAAATTAAGAAATAAATAAATAGCCAAATCAAAAACAGAAGGCACTGAAAAATGAGATACTGAGGTCTCAGTTACCAATGGTAACTTAAACAGGTAAACTGATCTCTCTCTCCCTCTCAATACATTATCGAAGGCAGTGTTTATGCTATACTACATTATAGTAAAGTCTGATATGGACATGAACTCTTCGTCTGTTACTCTTCTCAGCCAATCAAGAGCTCTTTTCCTCATTCAGGGCACGATAGAGATACTAACAATAGCACCTGCTTGCTGTCTAATTTCAGTACGGGAGTTGGCTCAGCTCCACTTTCTTCCCATTTGATAGAAAAACTGCCTTCTAGACTATTTTTATTTCTTTCCAAGCACTGGTTATGAGTCAGGGAAAACACACTGTACCCCTGGGACACATGGATGAGGACAGAGCTACTGAAATCCAAGTAACTTCTCTGAGCCACACGCAAACAGGGCCAAAATACTTCTGCAGAGTCAGTGAAATTGCTCCCTCCAGCCACATAACTGAACAATTCCAGGTGGACATAACAATAGCTGCATCTTATTGTTTCCTTCCAGCGGGTGCTGGATAAAGACTATGCCATAGAACTGGTTCTTGAGAATGGTTCAAATGCAATCTCATTTTCAAGGATTATTGTGTTTCTACATATATATATAAAAGAAAATTCCACTTCCCAAGATCTCACTCCATGTCATAAATGGTGGTAAGGCTCTTTTTATAGTTATCTCCATAATTGCTGCTTTAGGCATGAGACATATGAGGTTCAGATGTTATACAATTTGCCCATATTAGCTAGAGCAGGGCTGAATTATGTTTCTCATCTTAGGTCTGTTTAATGCTAAAGCCTGAATTTTCCATGAGTTAACTCTATTTAAAGAGACTTAAAGTTCACAATTTTAACAAAAGATCACACCAGTAGATAATTTATTCTTTTAAATAGATTTTATGACTATCTATTAATTTCCAGACATTGTGTTGTTAACTGGATACACAAACTAAAGTAAAGACTTGAATATCACTTTTGGGCAAGTTCACAGTTCACTGGAAATGGTCAACTTGTGAACAAATATAGTACAATGTATTAAGAATAAAATATGATCAAAATATTATAGGATTATTAAAAAGCTTTACAGGCAAGACCAGTTTTGTTTATTAAGGCATCCCCCCAAACCTTTGACTTTTTGGGTTTTGATGATATATAAAGGTGCAGAGATCATTTGACTGGAATAATCTTAGTATATTTTCGGGAATAATTGGTTTATGATATATCACGTTAGTGAAAGAATGAATGAACAGGTAAGTCTATGGTTTTGGTTCTAGCAATTATTTGAGAGGTGAATCATGTAGTAATATAAATTAATTATGATAATTCATATGCCTGGTTTACCCTAAACAAATAATAACTGATAAGATTATTTTTAAAGATATGTGATTAATATCTAAGCACAAGCAGCTCTTAACATGCTAATGAGATGTCAACTGTTCTGCAAAAATTAATAGAAACGTTTGTAATAGTAATTGAAGTTGAACTTGCTGTGATTATTAAGTCTACTTTTCAAACCATTAATTGCTGCAGCTGAGGAAAACTCCTGTACAAGATTCAAGAGATCCCATTAACCCATCTTGGTTTGCTGTAAGACAGGCCAGTTTCAGTATATTTACATATTTAATGACTTGTTTCTGGAACATGTAACTAAGTGGATGGCTACCTAGAGAACAGATTTTTGAAGGAAGTAAAATGAAAGGTAATTGAGCAAAGGAATTTTAAATCGACTATCAATAAATCACTCATTATAGAAGAATGGTGGCTTACCCATTCTTTTCACAGCCTCAAGGTAAAGCTGACCATGATTATCTTTCTAGTTTCCAATTTCCAACTGGAATTACCCATTTGCTTTTCTGAACTTTCACAGCAGATTGTCCAGAACTCAGACACAGGCTTGTCAGATTGAGTCCTCCCCTGGTCTCAGGAATCTAGGCTAATTTAGATTCTTGAGGGGAAAAAGATATTTGGGTTATGTCCTCATAAGTATGTATATTAATCATATGTAGGGAAAGGCAAAATCTCCTATTAAAAATAGTTTTTTTTCCAAGTCTCGTTAATAGCAGATAAAACTTAGTGTTAACCACGATTATATTATCAATGACACCAAACATAAAAGGACCTTTTGAATGGTTTAGCAAGTCCCACTTTTCATTTTTCATACATGGTTATGAGATCATTAATTTCTCCTTTAAAAAAAACACCAATATTCTTTATGTGTCCAAGTATGAATTTCCACTACAGACATTACATTGCCTGATTCATTCCTTGCTTTGCCTAGTTTTTCAAAGAGGAATATAAGAGCTTACACTGGAGTCCTATAGAAGACAACCTGCCTCAGCTCTCTCTCTCTCTCTCTCTCTCTCTCTATATATATATATATATATACACACACACACACACACACACAGAGATATAAATATAGATATAGATATAGATAGATATAGATAGAGATATATATGAATATATGTGGATGTTCATACACCAAGAGAGTAACTGAATATTGAATATTTCACTTGTTCTGGCTTTCTCTTCTTTGCATCCGTTTTTAGTTCTCTTAGTTAAGTATGTTGACCTTTTTGCTCAATGTAGACACGGCCACAATCAGCACGTAGACCCACAATAATTCTTTTAGCCTCTTCTCAGGTACTTACAATTACTTAGAAAGATGCTTTGTAATTAATTCACTCCCTTCCTCCTTCTATCTGACCTTTCCTTTCCCAGGAGTTAATACACTTTACTACTTAGTAAGTGGAATTGTAATTTATCCTTCCTCCTAACCTTACCTGCAAATAAAGCACTTCTTTCCCTAGATAAAAGCACTCCAAATATTATTTTGCAAGAACTTACATTATGTGGCTTGGAGAACTGGCTACCTTAAACCTTTTTTTTAGAGTGTCCTAAGCATATTTAAAGTCATCCTTTGTCAACAATCTCTTAAAAGTGAAATATATTTCTCTATGTACCAATGGTTTTAAGGTTAGGCATTTTACTCATGCTATTCCAATGAACCTTCAAAAATATTTGGTGAAACAATGGTTATTGTGCCTATTTTACTAATGAAGGTGAGAGAAGTTAAATTGCCTATTTAGTATAATATTTAGTATAGTAGGCACTGGAGGAGCCCTATCCATACCCACTTCACACTCACAGGTCCAGTGGGTACTGAAAGGGTCGCACTGCAACTCCCTACCTTAGGGTTTTTTTTCTCCTTTCCTCATTAGTCAGACCAGAAGTGCCTGAAATTTCATGGTCTCAGAAGTATGACTCAGATAATGTGATGAAAGTTGAAAGAAAACAATCTAGCTTCATTAACCCTCTGGACGGGCAATGCTGGGGCATGTTCCACACTGTCTCTGAGAGTTTCTCAATGAAACTGAGACTCACCTGCAATCAAATGTAACCTGAGGAATAATTTGTCCTTTGTTGACTTCTACTTTTCCCAGCCTCTATTGCTTATATCTCTTCTAATACTTCCTGAATATCCTTTTCTCAAATCCTTGTCTTTGCGTCTGCTTCCAATAAACCCCAATCTACGACAGCTACCAAAAGGCAGGACTTGGATATAAATTCAGGTGTACCTATGTGCAAAGCCCACACCCTCTATAATTTCCTAGTGAAAACTTAGTACTCATGTACCAGCAATGCTCCAACTGGCACATAATTAGCGTGACAATAAATGCTGCTACCTTAGAAAGCAAAGGATAAAGTAGAAAAAAAGTATCTCCTGATAAGGAGATGACATTTTGGAATCTTTTTGTTTTTTTAAATTGAGCTTGTATCGGATTCTTGTCCTTGGCAATAAAGACTTCCCTTAAGCAGACATTGAAAGGTCTGCCTCTAAAGATGTAAAAGGGGTATGTATCCGCTTCCAATTTCCTATTTTCTTAGATAACCTCTGTGGAGAGGCACTCAGACCTGTGCCAACAGAACCTCAGTGGCTCTCTCTGTGCCCTAAAGCCCACAATATAAAAAACAGTCCTGCTGGTCCATTTAAAGCAGAACTGAGCTAGCAGAAATGAAACTTTACTAATATTGCTAGAGGAACATTCTCTGGAAACCAGCACTGCTTTTGAACTGTACGCGTTTGATGGCAAAATTTAGACATACAGGCATGTAGACATAGAACTAGAGAAGTAGAAACCGTGATAAAAAGTGTTGGGTTATTTTTTTCTATTAGTAATTCAGAACTGAGGACTAGCTCTCACAAGTTTCAAATTATACTTTAAAAACATCTTCAGAGCATACTTAAAATAGATAACTTTTAATGCTTTATAGTATTTTATTTTTTAATTTATTTGGGTGACATTGGTTAGTAAAAATAACATTAAGTTCCAGATGTACAATTCTATATCATCCATGTGTTGCAATATGTGTTCACCACCCAGAGTACAAATTAAATAGCTAAAGTAAATAATTTGAGTAATAGATAACAAAAATGTCTCTGAAGTGTATCTGTATCCTAACTGTATGTTTCTCAATACCTATAATAATATATTTGGGCCACAGCAGGAAACCTGTAGCAGAAAATGCATAGATCCTATTTTTAATTGAGTCAAAGAGAGAAAAGAAAAATGTCAGGTGTGCTTGGCTCTCCAGATACATACAGCCCGGAAAAGCAGGTTGAGTGGAAACAATGTGGAAGAAGAGTTAGGTGATGAGCCCACACTGGGGGTAATGAGTCTGCCTGGGGCAACAGAAAAATCTTGGCCTCAAATCCAAAGGGATTTGAAAGGCAGAAGTACACAGTAATGATTGAAAACATGGATTTGAAGAGAGAGGTTCAAATTCAAATTTTCGCATTGTCATTCATAAACACTAGGTCTGGCCTTGATCAATTGCTAACCTTTCTGTATTCACTTTCTTATTTGAAAATAAAAATACTACTACTAATCTTACAAGTAAAACATCCTATAAAAATCAGTAATTCATAAAAACCCATTCCTTTTTATCATTCTTTCCTGTGGAGAATCAGACTCATTTATTACTCAAGCTATAATTAAAATTATTATTAACCTTAATAGTAACAGAGATAATTTACATTTTATAATATGCTTTCATTTAGACTACAGGATGTATCTTACTCTGTGTGAAAATAACACAGAGTTAACCAGAGAAGGAACATTATTACAATTTTATAGAGCATATGTTCAAAGATCTCAAAAGTATTAAAATATTCTCAAAAGATTTGGATCAACTAGAAAATTGAAAAATGATCGCATAGTCACAAGAACTGATACGTAAAATTTTCAGTTAATAGTGACCTTAAGTGAAAGATAGTAAAACTAAATAACATGAGGGATGTCTGGAAAAATTCCAGCCCTAAATGCTTCTTTTTTCATATTACATGGCTGGATGCTTTCCAGACATCCCTCGTATACTTAGCCTGCGTCATTCAGGGAATGCCCAGTAAACTTCATGTGGTTTTAATATAAGCTTTAATGTTTTTTGTTTGTTTTTTGGTGGTAAAGGAAAGAAACATTAAAATAAAGGAGCTTCTAAAAAGACAATAGCAGTTCATATTTTTATTTCCTTTTATAATTGTTTTCTGTATTAGAACTCACACACACATACGCACACATATATGGTTCATTTTATACTTTACATGATTTAAAGACGTGCATTTATAATAAAAAGTATTTCTCATATTTGAGTAATGCACAATCTGTGCTAAAGGAAAATAATTTCCCCAAATCACTAAAAATATTTCCTTTGGATCCTAGAAACCTATTATTTGAGAAACAATGCCTTGACAAAGTGAAATCTTATTTGATGAATTCATTTTCAACTGTAAATTATGACTATGCAAGAAATAATTTACACTTATAATAATTAACTGTTTTAGGTAGTTGGTAGGTAGTCACAAGATGAATACACACTCATATATACACATACACCAAGACTTCTCATAGTACGTGAAGGTCAATCTTTGTTGAATATTTTCTTTTATTTAAGTTTCCATTATTTAAAAATAATACATAAAATAAACTTTCTCAAATATTTCTGTCCTTATTTGAGATTGTTTCTATAAAATATGCTCCTAGAAGTACAAACACATGATTTAAAGATATGTGCATTTATAAGGCACTTACCATCTATTAACATATTTACTTGCAGAAGTATGGGCTAGTACTAGTTGTGACAATCTTTGGTATTACATTTGACCAGTATCTTTTTAAAATTTGAGACCTAAATCCATACTGAGTGTCAAGAGTAAACAACTCAGAGTGCAATGTTCAAATCAGCCGATTATATTTATCTTTAGAGATCAATAAAACCACATGACCCTCTTTGGAGCTTCAAGACCAGGGCATTCCTGACTCAGTGGTTCCTTCAAGACCTCCACTCATAACTTCAGTTCTGTAGACTAGGATATATCCCTTCCCAAGAGCTCTTCTAAAGCTCATAAGTCACATGGTAAGTTTGACTTCTGTGAGACCCTCTTAAGTACCTGATTGGTTTTTTTACTAAGAATCATTCCAGGGGCCGAGAACATTAAGTAGCCACTTCAGGTTTCTTCATTTAGGTTTCTGGCTTGAAACATGTGCAGTTTAATCATGGGCATGTAGAACAATATTTGAAAACAATTTCTGGTAGAAATCCTGGGTTTCTGTCCTAGCTCTGTCACTGATGAGCTGTGTAACTTGAGCAAATCTTTCAATTTCACTGAGTCTTGGCTTCCATATCTGGGACATGGGAGTAACCTAAAGTTATGTCTACCCTACAAACTTTTAAAAATATCAACACACTGTTAGGCCCTTAAGGACAGAGAATAGGTCAAATTCATCTTCAAATCACCAGTACCAAGCTGATGCCTAGCATAAAGCTATTATTGCCATTAGAGATCCTTAAGGTTGGTTCCATTGGTAATTATTTCAACAAACATATGTTGACTACTTACTATATGCTAGGTTTTGTTTGAAGCACTAACAATATAACAGTGAACAAAACAATAATATTACAGCCCTTATCAAATTATTTTCTAACTTCCTAGGAACAGAGCTTTTTGGAGGGAAGGGAGCATTTAATACTTGTATATATGAGTATAATAGAATATATATACACATTTGAATGTAATAGAATATATAACATATATATAAATTATAGACAGAATATATGCAGAAAATTTTTTGAATTTTAATAGGTAATTTTTATATTGAATGATATTTAGTTGTAATAAATTTGTTAAGTACAGAAAATTTATTGTAATATTCTTTTAATTGGGAAAAATCTTAGGCAATTGGACCTTTAAATGTCCATCAATTTTTATTAGCAATTATATCCACATACCAAGGAATCCATTATTTTAATATTTAACATGCCTTTAAGGTAATTCTCTTTTCTCCTTGTCTTTTTTATCTTTCATTGAAATTGAAATTTAATGGAGATATTGTACAGAAGATGTCCTTGTTCTTGCTATTAATTGTGCTCATGGAGTTGAAGACAGACATTTTTAGAAAAAAGAAAGTACCTCTATGGCCTTATATTTAGAAGACTATACTGGAAAACATATAATATAGGATATACTCATATCTATTTATCTATCTATCTATCTACACATATCTTCCTATATACATAAATGATTAAACTATATATTTTTTTTCAACATAATATATAGGAAAAGATGGAAATTTTAAAGGACGGATTTCAGTTCATAATATTAAAAACACCTTTAGCTGTGTATGTGCATGTGGGTGCAAGCACACCAGAAAACGCAATAGGTCACCTCAAATGCTGTGAGAAGGTTGTACTCACAGAACAATCACTCACTGGATTAGGCTGCTATAAACAGGCTTTCAAAGTCAATCTGTTGTGTAGCTGAACAAGGCAAGTATCACTAGCTCATCTAGTTCAAATCCTCCAGTCCCATGAAATGGCAAAGGCCAATATTTGGTGCTAGAGAGAAAAGTTCACCCACACAGATAATTCAACACTCATTTTCTGAGCACCCACAGTGCACCCAGTACTGAGGCTGCAGAGATGAAGAGAGTCCCTTCCCCTGCCTCTTTAATGAAATGATAATCAATCATTTCAGGAGAATCAGATTATATAGGAAAGGAGTGATGATTAAGAAGCCAAGAAGGCATGGATGTGAGCCCAGACCCATCATCTATTAATGCATGATCTTGACCATTTTCTCTATTTCTCAAAGCCTCAGGTTTACCAAAGGACAGAATGCACAAGCATTCACAGAGACCTTTTGATTGAGCAGATGCACAGACAGTTCTGTTTGTCTAAATCTGCATTTCTGATAGAGTTCCAGGTTGAGTCTTGAAATAGCACCATTTAGAGAGAAACATTGCATCCTATGCTTCATTAGTCAGACAACCTAAAATCATTATGTATTAGCTAAAAGAAAACCTGATTTTCCCAGGACCTCCAAGTCTGCATAACGCATTGATTTCCTATGTGCTAACTCATCATTCAGAAATACAGTGAACCTAAGGCTGACAAATGCAATGGCAGGATACTTTATCTTAAGGCTTCAGCTTTGAGAAAGACATGTATTGAACTAGTTTTTTTTTTTTTTAAAATGGGTAAAACAGAAACAAAGAAGAACCTTATTTTATTAGAAATAACACAAAATTTTAACAGATTACATCCAATTTCTGTCCATTACTTAATTATAGAATGATGTGAAAATCTCTTGGCTTCTATCATCAGCTTTTTATATCTTAAAATGGGGATCATCCACCTTTTTTATTGTAATTGGATTAATGTAATTGGTAAACGAGATACTCTCAATCGAAAGCACTTTATAAACTATAAAGAATATATATGTATACAGAGATACCCATATATAACCTTTTTTTCTTTAGCAGTTACTATAGTATCTGGCACATAATACGCACTCAAATAAGTTTTGAATGAATGAATAAATTTACTAAAGAGCAAACAGTAATCAAATAGTCCACTCAGTTCTTCCTTCCAACAATTTTAGGCTTGGAATACAGGCTGAAAGATATTTAATCTACTGATAGTTTTCTTGTGCCTGAGGAATTAGTCATTTCTATGTCATTAGGCTAGAAATTCAACTTGGAAATACATTAAGATGAAGATACTTTTGCAATTTATAAAAGATTGCTAATGTTAATTTTTCAGATAGAGAACTGAGATTGGAATTGGTCATAGAATTGTATGGAAGACAAATCTTCCCACCACCTTCTTTACACAGATAGAAAAGCAAGGACCAGGAAGTTTAGGTGTCTTACCTGAGTTTTACATGGATGGAGAAAATGTCTTGGACATAAAGACAGAAGATGATATTATTGAGCTAAATATTATGTCAATTGCAAGGAAAATATCTCATTGCCTGCATCTCCATCTGTCTATCTGGTAAACAGAAATGGGAAGTATTCTGTGTTACTGAGAACACTGTATATTTGAGATTTTAGAGAATCCACTCTCTATTTCACTTTAAATACTAAGGATACATATTCCTAGAAAAAAAAATCTGGTTTGGTGAGAAGTATATAACAGCTGTAAATTTTCTTGAATTCCAATTCTGTGTCAAGCACACTCCTAAGTGTTTTGCGCACATTGTCATTTAAATTCCCTTATAGTCCCATGATATAAGAACTATTATCCCTACTTTACTGAATAACCAAATAATTTCAAATAAATGAAAACCTGATACTTTAACATGCCTAAAATTATATTGTGGCAAAATATAGTCCTGGAGTTTGAACCAAGGAAGTATGACTCCAAAACCTGCAGACTTTTTATTTTTATTGATGCTACGTTGTCTCCCAGCATGCACTAGTAATTAATGGTCTATGACTCAAAACGAATTAAGATGTGGAATTTTGTTGTTATTGTTCTTAAAGCAGATTCATGATGTTATAGGCCAAATCACAGAAGAAAGAAAGAGTTGAACACATAGCTAAGGCATAGTGCCAAGAAAATAACCAAGTGTCACAGAGTCCATAAAACTGCTTGTCTGTGGCCATGTTTTTTCCTTTATCAATCTACACAGCAAGTGTCTTAAAATATAAAGTATGGATGAGCAGGAAGTTTTCAGAGTTTAATTTAAATGTTCAGGAACTTAATGCAGCCCCCTTGAAAAACTGAAATGTGGTGACTGCAACTTTATTTTGAAATTCTAGAGAAAGTTTCTTGGAAAGCTTTTAATGTCAACACTTTTATGAAGCCCCACAGCAGCCTTCAACTCAAAGTCAAAAAGCTTGAAATAGTTTCTGACCCTAACAGTTTCTGGTAGAAAGGAAAGTGTCTCTTGAAACATAGGAAAAGGAGAAAATGTATACAATGCCTCAGGCACCAGACCAGGTCCCATTCACCTGGAAGTAGCCACTGGAGGTAGAACATACAGAATCACCTGAGGAAATGTATTCAGGTTTGCTTTGTTATTTGCTATAGGCAGTGCTTGTCTCATCTAGAAATTGTGTCCTACTACAGTGACTACAATGATCTTTCAGATGCTTTTTGCTTGTTTGCTTATTTCAAATACTCTTTTCTAGGAATAAATCAAGACATTTCTTTCATGTGCCATGCTAACACTAAAACCCAGGGTGATTTTGATGGTAACTTTCCCATATCACAGAACTTTCAAAACATTACCCACCCTTAATTATGAAATCTGTTTCTGTTCTGGGTCTATTTAGATCTTCCAACTTCTCTAATAACCTGATACAATTCTCTCTTCAAATTATCTTGTTCCTCACACTCTTGATTTTAAAATGGTCTTTTCTTTAAATTAGTATTTTATATTAACTGCAGTTAATTCTCAGTCTTCCCTCAGGCAACTGAGTTAAACTGACATTTCAATTATAGTGCTTAAAGCTATTCCAAGAACGTGAACTACTGGCCACCCTTATTATCCAGTGTACGCAAACATTAAGTTCTGGAATGCTAAATCATTCCTTCTTTGACTTGTGCTTTCCCAGTAAAACATCAGTAGCCCCCATAAAGCTTCTCTTTCATTATCATTGTGTTTTAACTTTCATTTTGAGTTTGTTGCTCTGAGTATTGGTATAGTCTCTGAATTCTTAAGAGGTAAGAAAAGAGCCTTTAGGTCCAGCATTATTTTGCAAAAGGCCCATTCTTCCCCATTTTTCAGTGATTGATTCTATAAATACTGTTTTCTGCATCATTTTCAGCATATTTCTCAATTATTATGTCTATGGATTTTCTGTTTAACTATTTCATATCCATCCCAGTGGGTGCTAAATAAAAGATACAAAGCAAAGGGAAAACAGTGCCATAGTGGGAAATTAGAATAAAATTAGAAAAGGTTGCCCAATAGCACTATGTTAATAACTTTATAGAACATATTTCAGAGTGCTCACTGCACAACTGTGGTTGCAAAATCTCAAAGCCAACAGCACATATATCAGCAATAATTTCATGGAAGCAGGCTCTGCCTAATAGGTGCAGAGTCTTACATTACTCTGTCAAACTGTCTCTTTGTAATTAGTCTGTCTGCAAAGCCTAGTATATAAATTAAGCATTTAATTTATTTTGACTGGCCCGTGGATCACTTGATCAGTCCACTCTGCCTCTGTGGCTCTTTAGTGAATGACAAGTGCATAGAAGGACCCTCTGACAACAGAGCACGAGAAGCAGAAACTCCCTCAGAGGTCAGAGGCAATTTAAAATTCACTCATCACTGACACCTGGGCAGCATGTGTATGTTCCTTCCAATGACAGCCATCTTCACTGGGGGCATAATTGATGTCCCTTGTGGCAGGTTATTTTGTATCATGGCTGGTAAATAATAAATAACTGTAGCTCAAGCTGTAAATTCAGGTTTACTAAATGAAATCAAATTAAAAGTAAATTATACTTTCCTCTCAATTCAACACAATTTCTCATAAGCCACTTATCAATACCACAGCAATCTGTACAACTCTAAGAGACAAGGTACACAGCTATTCCAACCAGATAAAAACAAGAATAACTCCTATAGCCATAATCATTCCTCAAGAGCATTTAATTTGTTGGCTCTTGCATTATTGCTATCAAAACAAAATCTTGCAGCTTTATTGGAATACATAAATCTCTTTGATTTAGAGGTACTTTACCTCTCTTTTCCTCAGATGAATTTGAAATGGTACAGAGTTAAATTTTTATGGAGTGATTTCTGGCAGGGTGGGCAGGGGGAGAGGCTAACATAATTTTCAGCATGGGACACTGTGTTTTGCTGACGACTTAGAAAGTTTGAAGAAAACGTTAAGCTCACTGGATAGTTTCTGCCCAAGTATATTCTCTCTTCTGCAGTTGTAAAAGCACACCCAGTACAGATATGTGTTCCCTTCTATGTGTAAAGGTAAGAGGACAGGTGCATTTAACATAGGTGTGTGACCTCTCTTCAACTAGATGTTAGTAAGGGAGTCAGAGGCCTGGATTCAGGAGATAAGACTCTTCAGACCAACATCTGTGACTTTCCTTCTACTGCCAAGGACTCATTCTGCTTTTAAAAACACCTCATGATAGTACATGACTACCACTTTTATACTGAATTTGTGAGAAGGTCTGTGTTTTTCCCTCTACCTTCCCCAGAAGATGCATGACTCAGTGACACCTACCTGAAGCCCCATGGATCTGCCAAATGATCAGGACTTGACCAGACACTACATTTCAATTCATACAGAAATGTAGTTAATAAAGAAGAAAAGATACATTGGCTCTAAATAAGTCCACTCAGTCAATGTTTGAGACCATAGGACTCAGAAAGTTTTTCTAAATGGAAGTGCGCTGTTGGACCCTTCATAATAGAAGTTTCTCTTCCTACAGTGAGATTATATGTAAGTGTAGTACATGTGGAAGGTAGGAGAGGAAGGGGTTAAAACCACATAGAAAAGGTCATTTATGGTCACAGGTAGTAAACACTATGGTCATGTAAACATAAGATAGTCACTTCTGTTCCAAGGCAAATGCCTCAGCAAAGAAAAGCTATCTACATGGTTACCACCAACTTAATAAAATGCAAAACTGTCAAAGATGCCTTCCCAGTATTTAGGGTTATAGAACACTGAGTTAGACGATGTCTTTTAGATCATTAAGTCTAATAATCTACTTGAAAATGTAGATTTTCAAGACAAGTGACTTCTGCACAACATACAATAAGTTTACAGTAAAGGGAAGACTAACATATTAGACTCTTGGCTCTTTCATGTCATCGTTTGTTTCTTGTTTATTCATCTGTATGGCAGGCACTGTGTTAGAGCTTGAGATTCAAGAACGGTAAGTGAAAACAGATACAATTTCCATTCTAGTGGTTTCTAGTCTACTGTAGGAGCCAAATATTAATCAAATAATCACTCAAATAGAAAAGTAATTTGTACAGAATTACAATGAATAAATGTATAAAGAGAGAAGGGTAAAAATGGAATAATTTATTTTTATGCCTATGAAAAGAGCCAGTACATGATAATCAAACAGCTCGATATTTTTTTTTTGTCATCGACTTTCTTATAAGCATCTCAAGTATAGTCCTTCCAATAAGCCTTTTTTATGACTTTCTACAGCCAATTTAGTAACAACATTCTCAACCATTTTGTTTGCATATTTCCTCCACTACCAGTTGGGATTGAAATGATCTGCCTTTTCTATGAAATCATGAGCTCATTAATGGCAAAAGATAGGATCATTCTCATTATTTGATCTTTACACACTACCTGAAGAATATTTTTATATTTAGGCAGAAAGAAAAGACAGAATAAAGACAAGTAGGATCGGAAGAAAAGAAAGCTGTTTGAAGCAGACATTTCTTTATGTTCACGACATTCCTCAGCCCCTCTACTTTCAGCACAGCTGTGATGGACAACATTCTGCAAGCTTCCACTACCCCATCTCAAGACACCCTGTGGCAATTCTTAGGCTTTTTCTAATGTCAAGTAACTGCTCTGGTGGCAAAGGCATAGCCTGACATGGCTCGTGTGGGGAGAGGATCTTAGTTAATACTTGTATCTCTAGGGGTAACTCATAATCAATAACCTACAGGAGTTGTTGAATAGAGGCCTCATAGTCTGATCATTTGAAGGAACATTTTTGTGCCATATTCTACCTGGTTCTATAATGGGTAAACAACAGGACTGAATCCCAGTTTTCATGATGGTAAAATTGCTCAATAATGTACCTTTTACTGGTTTTTTCCCCTTCCATTGATCAGTCTCTATTCTTTCACTTTTGTTCCTCAGATAATGTTCCAAAAACCTACTTGCACCCAAGTCTGCGTCTCAGGCACTGGTGGAGGAAAGAAGGAAGCCAAATAAGATAAAGTTTTCAGGGAGAAAAAAGCTGTAATTAACTTTAGATCCTGCAGAGAGCACAGGTAAGTCCATTAAGAGATTAAGAAGCACTGGTCGGATGCTAATAATATTAAAGAAAGCAGGTTAAATTGAATCGTTGAGAGATTAACACAGTGGGTATAGACTGAGATATGAGGAATTATGCATAGAGTCTACTGTTGGTTCTCAATTTTTACTAAAACGAAGTATTACCAAAGCTTAATTAAGCCTTGCTGATATCCCAGACCTCCAAATGAGAATTTTCCAAAGTGGGTATCCAGAATATATGTCTTAAAACAAAACAAAAAGAAACAAGTAAATATTTCTATAGGAGATTGTGATGTGCAACAAGATTAATAGCTATTACTTAAAAAAATAAAGTTTGCTGAGAGAAACATACTAGAGGTTCACAAAGCAGCATAGATCCACCACAATCATAGTATTAAGAATTATTTTTAAAGATCTATAGTACAATATTATTTACATAAATCAAATATACATGCACACAACTAGTGTAACAAACATATATTGAAGAAGTATATATACCAAAAATTTAGAATCGCTGTCAGTAGAAGGCGCATGTGAGTAAGGAAGAAGTGAAAAAGGAAAGGGACCAGACAGGAGGATTCGCACAGACCAATGACAATCACGTAGCAAGAACTGAGTATGATTAACTCATATGTTTATATTAATGCTCCTCTCCCAAAAATATTTGTTAATAACTGAAAAGATATATTTATCATAGTTTATGATAGTTTAAGTATGTCTGTGTGTACAAACATGGACACATGCACTTTAAAAAAGGGAAATTGAAACTTCACAGACTAATGTGCTACCAAAGCTAAATGACCATTGTCAACAATCAATAATTAATATAAACCCTAATCATCTTCTGGCTACATAAGGCAATCACTTTTGCTGAAGATTAGTCCATGCTCTTCCATGAAGAAAACCAGTGGTAGCAAGAGCTAAAGCCGAATTAAGACTAAACAGGTAAGAAAAGATGGTGAGATAAACTGAGTGAGGACAGCTCTCTGGAAAGTATCTGTGTCTGCAATAATGTAGGAAGAGGGGTACGACGGAGTATGTTGTTCTGCATTAGAGGTTTCCAGGAGGAGAGAGCATTGTCCACAGTATAGAACCCCATGCCATATAAGGGCTGTCCAGAAAAAATCCAGCTATAAATGCCTCTATTTTTCATATACATGGCTGGATACTTTCTGGACAGCCCGTGTACACTCCTATGTGCTTGAAGTTAACATCTACTCCAAGTTTACAACCCCTTCCTTCTTTCCCCAAGCACAGCAAGTTAAACAGAGTATCACATTTGAGTAGAAAAATTTATGCCAGTGTCTGACAACTTATTTGGCTTCCTACCTACTCAATAATCAATCTTTTTTTAACAACATAAACTTTTCCCTGGCAAAAACGAAGAATACACCAAAGTAAAAACCTCCTGAATGCCTCAACTAGCTATGAGTAGCCATACATGATAAAAATTATGAAGATGGCAATATATTATCAGAAATAGGTTTCTTCACATATGGAATTATAGTTAAATAAGTAGATAACTCCTCTCAGTTCATTGGACTACTCTCTTTGTAGCTTTGGCTCATAGTTTAGATATGACATTTTTAAAGTAGAAAAGGGGTATATTAAGTTTAAATATTAATTGACTTGGACACACACAGTTTCAATTTATAGTGTGGGAGATAGTCGCATACATACCACATTCTAAAATTTATCATCTCCAAAATTTTTACATATTTTCATCCATTTTAAAAGTGGTTTCAGAGAAATACCTGTCATAGTGTTTTCTGAAATAAACTATATACACTCAAAAGTGTTTAAGTACCCAGATCCTCAAAAGTGTTTAAGTACCCAGATCCTCAATAAAGATTCCAAATGGTTTAATATTTTTTCCCATTCTCAGAATAGTATTGAGTGTTAATGTGAAATTATCTGGAACCTAATTTTAATGAATAAAAAATTATTTCCACAGATGTATCCATTTTTCTACCAAGCCCATTCATTTCCAACAAATATGAAATATGATGATATTCTAACTATGTCATAAGTTACTCTAAAAAAAATATACATATATATATATATACACACACACATATATGACAGTCACACTTTGCTTTAAAGTAGAAGGATATAATATTATCTAATTCAATTAAGGAGGAATGGGTTATCGGGGCATATTTTGCTTTGAGCCTCATTCTGTTACTAGTTCTATTATGTTACAGTGTACTTTGTACACCATCCCAGTGCCAAGTCAAAGGTCAAGATGTACACTGTCCATTTCCTAGGAATTTTGTTAACATCCAAATACAATATGGTAATATAAGCTGTGCATTACAGCTCACAGAAAGTCACTTCTTTCTGCAGTGGTAATAACACTAAGGGGGGAAAAGTGCCACTTCCATTGCAATTAAACCAGGTTTCCATGCGTAGCTTAACATTAAGCAAAGCTATGTGTAGAATTCTGCAGAGAAAGCAAAGAAGTAACTGTGAAATATGCTGATTTGGCTACAAAGCAGTTGGGTCAATTTTCACATGCACAACAGCCTAACAGCCTCAGTTAGTTAAGAACTTAGACTTGCAACTCCTCCACAACCTATTATCTTGTGGCTCATCTACCAGGGAAGAAGTCTCTCAGACTGTGAAATTTAGCTAAGCTCTGGTTCATGGAGCCTACTTATCCTTCCGATGGCTCAGATCTTTCATCTGAGAAAAATGCCTCATGTGATGATTGTCTCAATTAAATGAGATGGGGCCTCAGAAACACTTAGAAGAGAGCTCTGCACATGGTGAGTGTTCAACAAATGTTAGCAGTTATTATTCAAAGCATTTAAAAGTAAGTAAATGAGAGCCTAGAATCTGCAGATCTACATTTGGGGTATAATGGGGCTAAGTTTGTAAATTTCCTAAATGTCTAGCAAATGGGGGGGGGGGGAAGCTCTATTAAAATTTTCCTTTCCCAAACCTTAGCACACTGCTGGTGAGAATGCAAATTGATATAACTGCTATGCAGGACAGTGTGGAAGATCCTCAGAAAATTGGGAATGGAGTTACCATATGACCTGGCAATCCCCTTTCTGGGTATCTACCCAAAATTTTGAAACTCTTCATCCACAAAGACTTATATACCCCAATGTTCATTGCAGCACTGTTGACAAGTGGCCAAGTCATGGAAACAACCAAAGTGCCCTGGTACAGATGACTGGATAAAGAAGCTGTGGTACATATACACAATGGAATTTTACTCAGCTATAAGAAAAGATGAAATACTGCCATTTGTGGCCAAATGGATGGACCTTGAGGTCATCATGCTAAGTGAAATAAGCCAGACAGAAAAAAAACCCAAGACTTCACTCATATGTGGAATATAAAACTGAAGGCAACAAAGAAATAAAACCTCTTGGACACGGTCAATACTTTAGTGGTTACCTGAGGGTAAGGAGGAGGGGGTGGGAGAGGAAGGAGGGGTAATCAACTATATGGTGATGGAAAGAGAACTCACTGGGTGGTGAACACGTAATGCAACACATAGACAACGCGCTGTAGAATTGTATACTTGGAACCTATGTAATTTTTGCTAACCAATGTCACCCCAATAAGTTTAACAATAAGAAAAATTTTTCGTTTCCCTCAGGTTCCTTTGTTGTTTGTTCTAGCCCTGATAAAATAAAATAAAATAAAATAAAATAAAAACCTCAAATAATTTTGAGGTTATATACAGTGGTAATGAGCAAAGAAGCTACATGTGTTCTAAACGGACAGTGAAAGTACCCATCTCTCTGATTTTATAAATTGATACTGGGTATCTGTTACTCTGTTTAGAACACATTATTATCAGAGTATTCAAGTATATAGTTTCTTATTTAGAAGAAAGATGAATGGTGTGATTTTTGTTACATAAACATTCAATTATTTAGGCTGGATACAGTCAGCTGAAATGTGTAAGGCTTGTCAAATAAATATATAAATAATTGTAGGAGCAATAGTCTTTTTATTATTTTGAAAGAATTATCTTTATTCTTTGAGCTTCCCCCTGCCACCAGTATAAATACAACACTCTTCCTTATATAAGTGGTAGTTGTCTTAACATATTAGCTCCTTTTCATGAATTGTGAGATATTAAATATACAGATCTTGTCTCATTTAGTTCTTGTATCTCCAGAGCCAGAATACAACATACTAGGTATTCGGTACTTGTTTAGAGAATGAAAGAGAATGAGAGCTAATGTCAGCTATATCATGATGGTCCCCAGCACTTTGCACTTAGTAGATCAGAGGAAGGACTGGGGAACTGATGGATACCAACACATTAGAGAGATAATATAAGATGCTTTCAATAGAAAGTGCAGCATTGTTTTTATTAAAGTGCTAACAAATATAGAATTTGTAACATGAAAATATGCTGTTTAAAAGAAAAAAAATGTATGAGCTATTAGAGGGAGTCTCACTATTCTAATGAACTATAAATCCATAGTCTTGACAAAAGATAAAATGTCTTTCTACTTGCGTTCTAGAGTATATACTCTAATCTATGGTTAACATCAAGAGTTATATGGCAGTATGTAGCAGATTTTATGATCATTGGTTAAACTAAAGCTTGTAGTCAGTAGTAAAACTTTTGTAGAGTTTACATGCATTTATTAATCTAATGGAAGTCACTACACAAATATTTCCTGAATTAATGAGTCAGTAAATATATCAATAATATGTATTTGTTGGTTAAATAGTCACTAGGAAATCTAGTTGGGTAAGAGAGAATTCCAAAATCTTGAAAAACTCAGAAAAGATCAATCAGTTGTTCAAATTTACAAAAGAAAAAAAAATTAAGGTTTACATCTTGACCTCTAGTCTTTAAGGGTGGGGCTCCTTCTAATTGATACTTCTCAATCTTTTAAGAGTTGTTCACTGCTTAAGAGAACTCAGCATCAATGGACATTAAAACAGTGTCCTTAGTGTTAAAATCAGACTGAGAGTTTTAATAATGTCATTGCCCTAATAATCAGAAAGCAACATTCCTCTTGGAGTCAGCCAGATGTTTTCATTAGCACAAATCAGTGGCAAAGCACACTTCCCCTGCAGTGGCATTTGTTAATTTTGTGTTTTAACGAGACAACTTGCATTTTATAACTTTGTAATCCCTCAATTCTTTCTTGACTTTGGAAATGTCTCTAACTTTACTGCCAAACAGAAATTGCCCCAGGAACAAGTAGCCATTGTGGATGAGATAGAGGTCATCATTTGCACTGCATTATTTTCATTGCAGAACTGATAAAGGCATTTCCAAAGAGCTTTAAAATGCAAAGATGTAAAATATATACATGTAAAGAGAATTCAGAAGTTAGTTTAAAAATATTTATTTTGTGCTGGAGAAAATACAACTTTGAAAATCTCCCCTTGATGCAATATTGACCAGACTTTAAGAAGTGTTAGAGATCTTTCCAATTTCAAATATAAGAATAATGTAGTCATGATGTGGCAGACCAGAAGGCTTATAAAACACACAAAGTCAGTTTTGTATCTTTATCCATTTTATAGGTAAACTGAGTATAAACCTGCATGAACTCAAGTTAGGAGAACACAGAGACAATGATTAAGGGCATAATGAAGTTGCTATCTCAAAATCATGACCTTGGCTTGCTTCCAAACACAATTGCAAACACAACTTCTTGGTGTTGTGGTTGTTTTCATTGCATATTCAAATCATTATATACAGAGTTGGTAAATAAATTGTAAGGCAAGAATAATGTATTAATTCATAATGTCCTATAGTACAAGGATTAATTGATTTCCATGTGACTGGCTTGCTATTAACTATGATTAGTGTTTTTAAATTTCACAAGTGTCACCATTCACGTAAGATAACCCACCCACCATGTGATAATAACTCTGACCACTTTATGTAAATACACCGTTATTAGCTTTGGCTATGGACGAATAAGAAGAGTGATAACTACATTTGCTAATTTCCCTGGCTTTACTGCACTTAGCGACTTCTATTTGATCCCTATCACAGTTTCTTATAAGTAAATCCTCACGAAGACAGACCCTTTTTACAAGGTCAAACTATTGATAGTGGCTAAATTGTCTCTGCCAATACCAAAACTTACTTAGAGTTGATCTCAATGTGTCAAGTCACTGATTTTTCTAAATGTCAATTTTAGTTAGACTTGTAGAAAAAAAATAGGATGCATAATTGAAGTGACAGAATTGGTATCAACAGGATTTGCTCTGTTCATAGGACCAACTGCCCTTTCTTATACCACATCCCCTAATTTTCTTACTAAATCTTCTAATCTGCATAGCAAACACACTGAATCTCACAATAAGTCTGTAAGGTAGGTACAGTCATCAGCATTTTGTGCACAGGAAGCAATGGGGGTGAAGGGAGATTTGGTGAGCCAGTGAATGAATGATGAAGCAGTGACCCAAAGTCCCCATGGCTCTGGAGGGTAACTCTGGGGAAAAAAGTAACTATGGTATAAGGACTTAGATATGTAAACAGATAATTGATGATATTCTTGTTATTGAACTAATATTCCCTCATTTACCTAAGTTCACCAATGTATATTAAATTGTGATAAATATTTAATATCTAATATTACTCAGAGTGTTAGCTAGCTCTTATTCAATGAGAATGTGCACCACAACGCTCAAAACTTCTTTTTTCCTTCAGCTGGCCATTACACACTGCACCTATTTATTATTATTATTATTTTTAACTGAAGCCCAGAACCTTCCAAACTCCTGAGAATGAGTTAGTTCACTTAATACTCTGATAAAATGAAAATAAATGGTCAGTAAGAAATGATTAGAAGAAAAATTAATCTAAAAGTGAGAGCATCTGCTGAATAGTAAAAATTACCCTGAATGGTTTCAGACTGAAAAGATTTTAAGTTGGGGGTAAAGGAGGGACATAAAAAACTCAACTTTAAAAACAACTTTGGTGTTATTGAGCTCTGGTGTGTTTTGCAAAAGGATTACTCATGAGTGTCAATAGGTAAATATTACTGAGTAGCTATTTCTTTCTTATAAAATTTTTCTTCAAATTATTTTTAGCAACACTGAGTAGGGAATTGACACCTATGAGGCCCAAAAACCAAAAAGTTGTTTTACAAGTGAATGAACCTTATTAGAGATTCTTTAGGGAAAAGGAAACTATATACCATGTTAGGAAAACACTACATATTATATAAATATATATAATACAATATATGTATACTGTATTATATACAGTATATAGACACATACATATTTCTACATATAAATGCATATATGGATTATATCTTTATTCTAATCTCAGAGCAGTGCTAAATCTTGTATTGCATCCATTTTAACAATTACAAGATTTTCACATTCATTAAACTACTAAAAGTAATTAAAAGGTGAAGAGACCAGCATTGAAATCCAAGATAGAAAATTCCATCTTCTTTCTTGAGACACCAGAGAAAACTGAAGGTTTATGACGTTCTCAGTGAGAATGCATTACTTCTTATTCCACCACCATCTGTTCTACAGAGCTGGACCATCTCCCTCTCCCATTCCTTACCTAAAATACTGCTTCAGAAGTTACCAACTAAAATTGTTCTCTCCAAGAGATGCAATTAAGCCAATGTCCTTGGTCCTCATTTTCTTTAACTTGACATTACTGACGACCTCCTTTGAAACTCTCATGGGTGTTGCCCTTCAGATGGCCATATTAGGTTAGAATAACAACAGGAGCATAAATGTTATAGTGGTAAAGGATATTGGATATCCTTTACAAATGCCAGATCAATGGTGTTTCTATCTCTTCTCTACTTTATTTGTTCTCACTTTGGGAAGCCAATTAACGCCTCTAAGCCTCAGTTTTTTTCTTTGAGAAACGTGATTAACAGTAGTGCTCACTTTATAAGGTTGTTGGAAAGAATGAATAAAATACCATATATTAAGTGGTTTACACATAGACTTGTTTATTTTAAGCCTTTTGCATATATCAACTTATTTATTTTCGGTAAAACGGAACAGACTGAAAGGAGAACTAAAAAATTACTTCAGACTTGGAAGAAGAAAGATATGAGATGGACAGTAGCTGGGATCTGTGAGATAATGTACTGATACAGTGTCTCGTACATTACAGACCAACAGAAAACGTTACATTTCAACACAGGAAATAAGGTCTGAGGCAGGTTTTATGGGTGTGGTGGCTTTGTATGAGGTGAGATGACACATTTGGGTTGCAACCACTATTTATAGTCTCTCCTATCTTCTGTTGAACGTAAAGATGTATTAATAGCCTCAAATACTTTTACTTTGAGCCTCCACTAAGTTTGATATAATGAGGTGCGGCTTTTAAAAATGTTATGTTCATATTTCTTCCTTCTATTTGTTTTTTGGCAGGTTTGCTGTCAGTTGAGTGTTATTTAAAGGTGCAAGAAGATTTCGTTCATGAGTGAAAAAGATTCATAATTCCTAATTGTTATTATCACAGCAAATCACTCTAAATGAAACCTGGAAGTATTTATTGGTACAAAATAGATATAATCATAAAGATTTTATGAAGATATATTGAATAGATGCCTTCTTGAGAATATTTACCTAGTCTGATTTATCTGCCCCATCTATCTCTGTCTATGTTGCCACCTTATTCCAAATATGTGTAATTTCTCACTTATTTAATGGCAACTAACCAAATTTTTCTTACCATCTCCTTTCTTCACCATGCCTTACAAATGATATTTCTTAGACACAGTGCCAATCACCTTACTCCTGGTTGAATGTATCAGTTGTCTACTTGATTTAACTATCTCATTCTGCGATTTCAGATTTTCCAAAATATAACCAACAACCCTACTCCGAGGTCTCCTTTTTTACCAAATGCCCACACAAATTATACATTCTAGGTTCACACTGTCCAATACAGCAGCCACTAGCCACAAATGTTATAAAGTGTTTGAAATGGGCTATTCCAATTGAAAGGAATAGTGAGTATAAAATATACCCAGATTCCAATAACTTAGTACAAAAAGTATATAAAGTGTCTCATCAATCATTTAAAATTGATTGCACATTAAAATGTTAATATGTAGGATATATTGTGTTAAATAAAATATGCCTGTATTATTAAAATTAATTTCACCTGTTTCTTTTTAATTTTTTGATGGGGCTACTAGAAATTTAAAATTGCTTATATAGATCACATGATATTTATTTTGGCCAAAGCTTTTCCTAGAGAAAAAGAACTGATGGATGGATATTTTTGTTCATACTCTTGGGCTTTATGGTATTTCTTCCACATACTGAACAAACATTCACTGAGTGCCTACCAGTTATCAGACACTTTTCTCGATATTGGGAATACTGAGGTGATAAAGGTGGACAGGTTCCACCCTTCTTAGAGCTCAATTTTCATGGAGTATATGGAAAATAAAGCAAGCAGAGAAACATAAATAAAATAATTTCAAATTGTGATAAATGGCACATGAATGAATATAATACATTAGATAATTCCTGGAGTGTGAGATGGATTACTTCATAGTTTCACCAAAGAAATTCTCTAGAAATTGGTGACATGTAAATGAAAGTGAGAAAAATGAGAGAGTGTCAGTATAGGGATCCGTAATTCTCTCTCCTGCCCCCTCTCTCTCCCTCCCTCCCTCCCTCTCTCTCTCTCTCTCTCACCCCTCCCTCTCTCCCTGTTTGTTTCCTTCCTTCCTTCCTTCCTTCTTTCCATCTATCTACCTACCTACTATCTAATTTTTAGTGTAAAGGTGTATATTATGATTGATTGGTAATAACTGTTCATAGTGCTTTGATTACCCATATCTACTTTTGTCTACCAAAGGGTTCAAAAGAGAGGACATGCATACACAGTACCATGCACTTCCCAATGCAGCTCTATAATTATGCATAAATAGCAAAAACAGCTATTTATTTAATACTACATACATTGGCAAGTGAGGCTCTGCTCCAAGACTTAGTTTTATGTTTGGCATCAAGAAAGCAGGAGTATGAGCTAGAAATTTAGTACACATAGCAAAAAAGTAAGCTAAATAATAATAGGTCATTTCCTGATCATCATATATGTGCACAAAAATTTTGTAATTGCATTCAGTGTTTTAGTTGACCCCAAATTCAGCCAAGTCTCTTTTCATCAGTTTACATCTGGGTATCTGGTTCAGTTTTGAAATGTATGTGAAGGCAGGTGTCCTGCTTCTGTCTTTCAAAAGGATGCATAAATCAGCACAGGATCCAGACCAACAGATGGTGTACATGAAAAAAAAAAAACATCTACAAATAGTTTTGCAGGTGAGGTTAGTGTTCTCAGGTCTGTTACATGCTATAGCAGATATGCCCTGAGTGACTTTTTCCATTACTCCGACAACTGTCAGCTTACTCTCAAGGGCTAAGTCCAATGACATTGGTTTTTCATGAAATGGAGAATTATTGCTGCCATCCAAAAAGAAACTTCCCCACAAAATTGTGGGACAGAACCTTCTGGGTAATTGTTTCTACCTTCCCCAGAGAATCAAAGGTGAGTCATAAAATGTTTCGAAATATTCTATCATTTTTAAATATATTTTCAAATATCAATCATGGCATTTATAGAGATTTGTTTTAACTTGTCTTGCTAATTTGAATACACATTCTCTTTATAAAATAATAATTATTTTATTTACTCACTATAAACTTCTACTTCAGTGCAACTTAGACTATATAGTTATATTTCATTAGGACAGATAGAAAACATTTTATAATGCTACTAACAAGTAATATACTTAATTTATTAATCTAGGAAATCTTTAGCCCTCTATGTATCAGACCCTATGCTAGATGATAGAGATTTTAAATTATGAAAGACATGTAGTTGAAAGGGAGTATATAGTACAGGAAATACAACAAACTCATTATAGTATGAAGAAGGGAAGTCCTATAAAAATATCACAAGCAAAATGTTATGGAAATATAAGTGATGCATTTATTCATTTTGCCTGGGATATCTGAGAAAACTTTACAGAGGAGGTTACTAATAAGTTTATCCTGATACATCAGTATGAGTTTACTAAGAAAGAATTTACCCAAGGGTATCCCAAGACAGCACTGTTAGCTCAAAGATTGTTAAAAACAAAACAACAATGACAGATAAATCCATTTGGGTTGTTTCGTGAGACTGTTACGCAAGTTTCCTGACATACAGTGATGGGAAATTTATTACTACTTGTGTGTTACCACTCTCTAGACACTTTCAGTAGCTATAGCCTTTTGAAATCATAGGTAAATACAACATGATTATTTCACTTAAGAAAATTTTAGGGAATGCTATTAATTGCCCAATATTGATGACAGCATAAGAGTTATATGTCATAGTGCCCAAAACACTATTCAGAAAAGAATCATTTCACCAAGATTCAATAAGTATTAATATGTCAGCCCCAGCCTTCTCCAAATTCTGTCCCACTTCTTTCCTCCTTAAAATTCACATAGCAAAAGGAACAGATCTTTTTAATGTTCCTTGTCTAAAAACCTGGTCTCAGACTTTGATAGTCTGAGTTCTTTGTAAATCTGTTATATAACGAGCCAAAGTTAGGTCTGTATTTTTCCAATTCAGATTGAGACCCATTAACTCAAAAGCGTGCAGGTACCAAACTCAATCTTTTGCACACAATGTTTAAAAGAAACCCAAATAAGCGAAGCTGTAGCCGTTTAGAGCCTTCTTGCTTTTCATTGAAGAGGTAGTCTTATGGTTGTTAAGACTTCAAACCACACCTGCCCTTCAAAGCTCTCTGATAGACTTCCCGCCCTGCAGCTGGGCAGGACAAGGCTAGGCAACATCATCTAGACATAGTTGCTCTGTATCCCATCTCAGCTCCCAGTTCCCATAGATGTTTCCTTACTCTCCTCCCATGTGGCCTACTCATCAAAGCCTCTGGCTGGTCACATGGTGTAACCTCTCTCTCATATGACCATTCAAGCACTACTTAATAAAGCTTGCTGCATGCTACTGTCTCTTATGGTCTGATCTTTTTCCTTGACTAGTCTCCAACCCCCTTGACCATCTTGCACAGTCTAGCTCTAACCCAGCACCAATACCAGCAAGTTGATCATTGAGCTTGGATGAATCCAAGTTCTTTTAATGTTACTTCTCAGTGGAATGAAATTTCTATCCAAGAACCATGGATGGTATGGTATAGTATTATGGGGTATTCAGAAAGTAGATTCTCGAAAGTGTTCTGCAAAATTTAGCTAAGAATGGCTGATGTTGTTGAGTTTCAACATTTTCTTCCCCTCTTACATTATTTCTCTCTCAGTAGTAAATACCTTATAACTAATATTGCTCACCAGCAGTATAAGAAAGGGCTGTCTGGAAAAAATTCAGACATAAATGCCTCTACTTTTCATATTTCATGGCTAGAAACTCATATATGTAAAAATATATGTTTATTCAATAGTGAGTAAGAAGAATGGATTGGAGAAACAGTTAGACATCAATGCTGAGGGCACTGGTGGCCATAAAGAAATGTGAAGAAGGGAAATATATTTGGAAATAATGAAATAGTTCTGGAATCACACCAGGATGCAACAGGCAAAAACTTTCTAACTTCCCTATCTTATTTTATGGAAGAAGAACCTGTGTTAATCCTAAGGGAAGGCCACTATTCAGAAGTGTAACTTAATTCAATGTTTTGATCCTGTTTAATACCATTACATTTTACTACACTTGACTGACTCAAGATTCTACAGGAAGGTGTCAGGAACTGACAAGTGAGATGAACCAAAAGGTGGCTGTCTAGCTTTCCCCATCCTGAAAGACTGAGCCAAGGAATCACAATCAAGGGATCTGAATTAATTCAGTACTTCTAAATACTCAGATGAACTCATCTGAAAGGAAAATAAAGGTATTTTGCCTTGCCACAAGTTTTTGGTAAATCTCCAAGGTTGAATATCTCTTATTTTTTTGGAACCTGCTTCATTCCTTCTCATTGTACTCACTCTTACCAGTATGTATCTTGCAGGTAACAAACTCAGACTCGGGAATTTCTGAGGTCATATCTATAAATCAGCATCCAAAGTTAATGGCTTTCTAAATCCAAACATTGTCCTTAGAAGAAGGGCAATGTTCCAATTTCCTGCCAGTAACTTTATTATAGCAAGTTAAAGGGGCCCCTTGTTTCTGATTCTATAAACCCAATAAATCCACTAGAAGATCTTACATACAATGGCACAATTAGGAACAAAAAAAACAAAAACAAACAAATAGTATCAATGTGGACCGTCTCAACAAATTACTTGGCCCTTTCTCTATTTACGAGGGCTGTCTGGAAAAAATCCAGTCATTGTCAATATAATGAGAATGGTTACAAGGCTGGATACTTTCCGGACATCCCTCATATGCTCTATCTGCACTTTTTTCTATTGCTTCTTAGCTCTCTTCAATCCCTTTTCTTCAAAATACAGCCAACCATCTCTCCATGTGGCATTCTGGACTTCTAGTTCCCTCATGGATAGTCCTCTGGTTATTTTCATTTCCCACCCTATGGTGAAACTGACTGTCTTAAGCCTTTGAATAAAAGCAGACCTATGGCATTTAAAAATATTACATATATAAATAAAATGGAAGGAGGGAAGGAGGGGAGAAAGGAAAGTTGGGAGGGGAGGGAGGGAGGGAGGAAGGAAGACCAAGACTAGAGGCAAGCATGTAATCTGAAAACATGGTGGACAATTACATCATTTTATAGCTGTAAGGTTAATTTCTTTTTCTACTTTTCCTTTATAAAACATACACTTATATAAAATAAAAATTTACAAAACCTAAGTTTATATTATCATGAGGGTAAGGGACAGAATCTGTATCCTTTTTCTCATAATTGACACAATTGATTTAATGGACAACATTCCTCTTTCTATTGTAATCTGAGGGTTACAATATCCCCCTTTGCTGATATGTTGGGACACACTATTGGAATATTGAACTGAACAGGACAGTGGCTTATGTGGGCTGCATAAAAGGTTGTGTTCTGATGCTAATGGGATTAAATGCTCTCCTTCTCCTTCCCCCTAACAACCACATGGACACACATATAGGTATGTGCACAAACACACTACTAACTTTGTTCATCTAAGAAAACCCTAACTAGCAAGTCTAATATTTTCAGCTCCTCTGAAAGGAGGGGAAATTAAGAAAGCAAAGGATAGAAGTTGCTTTCCTAAGCTCTTAGAAAGGGCAGCCAGAGGAGAGGGGATAGAGAGAGCGTACCTCTCTAAGGATCACTCACCATATTTTAAATCTGAGCGAGAAGGCTACAAAGTGAACAAGTGTCTAGTTAATAAAGTGGTGGTAGGCACTGGAGCTTGAAATTATGGGTCACTTTTGATTAAACATTGCACAGAGAAAATAAGCCCTGGCTTTCGGTTGTACAGTCCCCGTTATCATATGCAAGAATTTAAATGCCAGGGCTTATTAAAACCGGTCTGAGCAATAGCCAAGAACCACCTTGGGGATGACCCATTTAAAAAAAAAAAGAACTACAATCCTCCTCAAAAATTAAAACTCCACCAAATGACAGGGTAGTTGACTAAATTTATTTTAGTACTTCCCTATGTTTGGGATGGGCAGCACAGTTTAGTGCAGAGATCACCAAATTTAGAGTTCCCATATCTAAACCTGACCACACATTAACTGTGATTTAGCACAAATGAACCTACATCTCAGAGCCTCTACATCCTCATCCTAAAATAATGGGCATTTAAAACACAGAGCTCCAAGGATTGCTGTGTGTATTAAATATGATAATTTATGTAAAAGAACCAAGTCTCCAGCCCGGAATACATTCAAGGCAAAGTATGACTTGTTCTGTGTAGTATTCTAAATTTCTATTCCAGCACCTGGTATGCAATGAGTGCTTAGTAAGTGGTAGCTACTATTATTACTTTTGTAGTTATTTATGATTATACTTATTTTGTTAATTTTTCCAATACTACTATTCTACTTTCTATTTGGGATCAGGCAATGGTTGAAGATTTTTTACTAAATGTTATTATAAAGCCCTGAGAAGAAATTACTTTTGCTTATGATTCTTTTTACATATTTTTATTGATTTTTATATTGAAATTCTCCTTTCAATATACTTTAACCATAATCCTTGTTTATGGGACCCAAGACCCCAGCATCTGGTAATAAGTTGCTTATTAAAAGGTGACATGATTTTTTTATTAGAAAATCAAAATCAATAAATCATAATTTTTGTCCTTAGCAGAAGTTAAATGACCAAATCATCTACAAAATGAGATTTTTACCTTGCTATGAAGCTTCTATTTTCAGTAGTAGAAGGGAATTTTTTTTTGCTTTCAATTTTTAGTATAGGCTGGAAAACATTATTGATTTAAATCCAGAGCTGAGAAAATGCCACATCAGAATACTGGGGTAACTGACCAGTGCAACATCTTCTGCAAAAAACTAAGAGCTGCCAAGCACAGGCAGAAAGTCCAGCAGGAGATTTCAAATCCAAGTTTTTGGAGAGAACTTCAGACCCTCCTGTGGAGCACAGCACCAGAAGCATCCAGGGGAGTTAGGGGTGGGAGGCTGTTCTATAGTCACCCACCATAACACCCTAATTAATTTAAATCATTTGTTCATTCATGAAATATTTATTGAGTGTCTGCTATGTCCCCAACCTCACTTAGGTGTTATAAATAGAGATCTTTGGTCCCTTCCCTCATGAAGTTTATTGTCTACAAGGGAGATATATACATATAAAGAAACAGAAGGTCACTGGAAGGGACAAGAGAGCGGGTAGGCTCAGCTAAGTCATTGAGAAAGAAGTATGACATACAGCATACAATGGATGTTTAATGCTTGTCTATTTACTGAATGTATCCAATCATTAGTGATTGATTGCCTATACATAGACAACAAGGGAAGTAGGCTTCCTCTTTGCTCCTCTCTCTTTTACCCTCTCCCTCTCTCAAGTCCTACACTTGGGGCTGTTTGGTAAAGATTTAAGGTGCTTTGAAATCTTAGTGAAGTTACATTTATGAAGATATATACCAAGGGTGTCAAAAAATGTACACAATTTTAAGAGATGTTATCTATGTGTTACTTTTCAAAGTTGAATTATGGTAGCAATGTGTAGTATTAGATTTGTTCAAAAGATGGCATTAATCAAATGGATGATAGCATCACCATGTGACATGTAGGACAGTAAAAAAAAAAAAATGGCAGACGCACAGTTGTTGTTTGAGGAGCACAAGACCATTTTGAAGTAGTATATGAAATTCGAGAATGTTATCTGAGTTTCTCCCATGTTCTCCTGACTTAACACCCCTTGACTTCTACCTATGGGGAACTGTAAAGGATCTGGCTTACTGGAGAAAACCAGCTACACTGGTACTATAGGAAGAATTGAAATGGCATGAGCAGCAATACAAGTGGACACTTTGGTCAACATTGCTCAAGTAGTTCACTATAATCAGAAGTGTCTGGACGCTGATGGTAACCACTTTGAGCATCTCTTGTAATTGCAGAAGTCAAGTGTGACTTGTATTCATTTCTCATTATCACTATATATTTAGCATGACAATTTTAATACAGTTTTTTCCTTCCTTAAAATGTATACATTTCTTGGCACCTCTGTATATTAGTGAGATTAATGTTATTGATCAATGAAGCTTAAAAGCAGACCCTGAGTCCATGCAGGGAGGAGAATCTTGTATGAATCAGGCTACATTTAGACAAGAGAAACTTCAGGTAATTGCAGTCATGACAATGAGAAGGGGCAATAGTCAGGGAAAGAGTATCACTGAAGTCTGAAAGATGAATTTAGTAATGGATTTGATTCTCTAATTGGCATCAGTATGATTCACTTGTAAGTATGGAAAATCCAAAGTCTTTTGTGGCTAGAAGTCATATTCATGGTTCTAATGTGGTGGGAGAACCAGGTAAATTCATCAGAAGGACTGTGAGTACTAGCTTTGAAGTACCCAGGGAGAACGGTCAGTTAGAAGCAGAAATCTGACAGGTGTTGTGGGTGTAGGGCCAAGATTCAAGTACCAGAGAAGCTGTGTAGTTGTGATTTGAGAAAAATAAAATAACACACACAAAACCAAAGGATTTAGAATTAGCAAAAACTGGGTTGAAGTCAAATCTCATCTTATCGTATTAATCCCTGCATGAGTCTGAACATGTTAGTTAATGAGTGTTGATATCTTCATCTATAAAATGAAAATAACATAAACAACTCTGATCAACTTCGTTGAATTTATTTAGTGCTTACCATGTCTATTCTTCAGAGAGGCCTTCACTATTATGAGAATAATATATGCAAATATATATACTATAATTGTGTACTATATTAAAATATGGCATATCATAAAAAAGAGTGTTTTGAACACTATAAAAACCATGTATTCGATATATCCCTGTTTTCCATGTACAGTCAATATAATAAAAGATGTTTATGTGTTGGTCATGAAATAGGCATTCCGAATTTCTAACAGTTTATTCCTTTGCTCTCTGTCCTACCCTCATTGTATAAATACATGTCCAAATACCTCCTAGAAATTTAGATCTCTTAAAAATATAGCTTAAATGACCCTTTTTACAGATAGAGGAACAGATGGCTGAGTTGCAATAGCTATTTTCATGAAGAATGTACTTACAACTAGGGTGAATGCATTGTTTTTCTAATAAGATTATTTTGCAAAAACAAAGGATACAAGGTGAAGAATTATTATTTCAGTGGTTTTAAGAACACAGCTATTGACTAATGAAATACCTTACAATTTCTTATTGGCTTAGCTGTCCCTAGTCTATTTTAAGTAAATAATATAATTTAAATAATTTTGGTAATTTTCCTTTAACAGGTTTTTAAACTTAATGTTTCTGCTTGCTTCAGGACAACGTGTTTTAATTGCTCTAAATTATCAGTGATGTCTGTAGCATTTTCACTGAACATGGATTGATTTTAATTAACTTTCTCATGCTTTGGTATAAAAGCAGTCTTTTTCAATTTGCCTAATTGGATCACACAACCTCTTAGAGCTGAGGAATGAAAGTCCTTGAAAGGTTGGGGAAGGAGACACAATCAAGGGTGTTTACTTCCTAATGGCTGCTTTAGGAATTTGCAGTTGTGCTTGATCAAATAAAACCATTGGCTAAAAATGTAGGCTAGAGAGTTTAAAGAGATTATCCCATCCATTGAGCTCTTGGAATTACCAAGAATTAAAATTTAACTACTACGTAAGAACGAACAAAAGAGAATGTATTTAAGCCTCTTCAAGCACACCTGTCACAGATAAAACACTGACCATTTTCCATTTGCCTAGGCTGTGGTAGAAGTGCTAGACTCTTGGTGCCCATGCCTTTGTGCATTCCAGGTTGTGGGTAGAAATATGTCAGTGCTTTTATGCAGAATGGTTCAATTATTACTGTTAAGTGTTAGATTAGAGATGAGAAGACAGTGGAGAGCAACTGTGAAAAGATAGGCAGTATGGAAAAAATAGGAGACCCAGAACATTGGAGTCAGAGGATCTAAAGCAAAAGAATTCAAGGTGAACAAGGCAGATGGTCCATAACTTAAAGAGCAAATTGAAAAAAAAAAAAAAAAACCAACAACAACAACAAAAAATGTGAATGGAACAAGGGTGAAGAAAGCTAATGTTTTATTGGCATTACCTAATAAACCCAAGAAAATCAACTGGAAAAAAAAATGCAAAGAATTTAAGGGAATTAACTGCGATGATTAGTTACAAAATTAATGTGCAAACAAACAAAAAACCAAAATAGAAAAAAAAACAGTTGCTTAAACAGAAAAACAAAATAATAATATAGTGAAGATAAAGAGACCCTATCATATCTCCCATGAAAATATAATACATCTATGAGTTATCTTTAAAAACATTCAAGATCTATTATGATGATGAAAAGAATACTTAGACACATAAAAAGACAATCATGGGGGGGAAGTGAGTAGAATTCAATGTTTTAAAGAAATCAATTCTCCTTAATCTAAAAATTTAACATAATTATAGAATAAGTTATCAGCAAAACTGTTATGCAAAATAAACCGGTTGATTCTAAAACACAAGCATGTAGGAATAGTGAGATAAACAGAAAAAATAACAAGGGAAGAACTCACATTGCCAGTTAATAAAAGAGATTTAAAAACTACATATGTATACGTCATTATATATTATATCTATAATATAATTATATAAATACAATAAAGTAGCTAATTTATGTATGTCCATCCTTATACTCGATAAATTCCAGATTTACCATGCAGTAATTTTTAATTAAAAATAAAAATATGAGTAAAATAATTTTATGTTTCATATAATAAATGGAGAAGACTTTCCTAAATAAGAAACTAATTTCTAAAGTCACTTAACAAAGAGTGATAATGGCAACATAAAAATATAATATTTGTTTTGAAAGTTAAAGATTCCAACAGAAGAAATGAAAATGAAAAATTCAAAAGAAAGTATCCCCATTTTTGTTAACATATCAAAAGATATATATATATATATATAATATGCTAAGTCAAAATTAAAGAAACTAAACTGAAACATAAGATAGTATTTTTCCATTTATTTATAAAGGTAATCATTTTTGGTGAAGGTGTGAAAAGCATCAGTGAATGTGCTTACAGAAATTATCCTATATATCTACTTTAATGTGCAGAAGTATGTATTAATAACTTCATACAGATGATTAATTTCTACATTTTTATAAAGGCAAGAGACTATGTATTAGTTTGCTACGACTGCCATAACAAAATACCACAGACTTGAGTAGCTTGAACAGCATAAATTTATTTTCTCACAGTTCTAAGACTAGAAGTCCAAGATTCAAGTGCCCTCAGGTTTGGATTCTTTTGAGGCTTCTATTTTCACCTTGTACATAATTGTGTCCTCATATAGTCTTCCCTCTGTATGTGTCTCTAGTGTCCCTTTGTGTGTCCAAACTTCTTATAAGGACACTAGACTGATTGGATTAGGGCCTTTCCTTAATGATCTCACTATAACCTAACTGCCTCTTTACAGTCCATCTCCAAATACAATCACATTCTAAGGTACTAGGGGTTACGACTTCAACCTATGAAAAGTTAGGAAGACACAACTCAGCCTATAATAGACTGCAAATAACCTTAACAACCATCAATAGGGTACTATTTAAATAAATCATGGTGCACCCACACAATAAGTACTATGCAGCCATAATAAATGAACTATGTATGCTGACTTGAAACACTTTCCAAGATGCATTAAATAAGGCAAGTACAGTGTAAAAAAGTAAAATATGTTAATGCATAAAAAGGCACAGAGTCTGACAGACATGCAAACACTTACACTCTTAGCTTATCACAGAAAAGATAGATGTAGACTGATGATGTGTACATTTTTAGAAAGGACACATCTTGGAGCTTGGGCATGGCAGGGGAAATAATTTTGTATTGTTTATTATTTTTTAAAACAGGCATTTTTTAAAAAAGAAAAAGAATATTTAAGAGAAGGAATAATTCTAAGACTTGCAGCCTGTGCAAAGATTCATGGTGACACCATTAACTAAGAAAATGAATGCAGAAATTAAAAAAGTAAAATAAACGAATGTGTGGAAGTCAGCAGCCATGACACTCAAACTCTTCTTTCTAGAGACCCTGGCAGCAATTTGGTTATAGTGTCATCCCTCTGGTATTTCAAGTAATTAAATCTTTACAGGAAGGTCATGCCCAGGTAATACTGAACTCCACAGTAACGTCAGTCCTATTATATTGAGCTGCCAGTGTGTTACTCCACGAATGAGACCATATTCCGCTAGACTACACTACAGACACATTAACATATGAGTGGAATATTAAATCGACCATCACTCCACCACAGAATATGTCATCTGTCTCCATTGTAATGCAGTGTGGCTTTCATTAGGGGCCTGGAAAATTCTTCTGTATTGTTAAGAAGTTTCTGCCGTCTCCTTGATGTCAGTAGATATTTAATTTAATTATCAGGGTTGAATGAACTTGGTGCAGCTGAGTGATCGCTAACTACTCTGTGGAACTGGAACAGTCCACAAACAAATTAGTTCTCCAGATGTGGAGACTTACAAATATGCACACCAGCGCTGTCTGTGGGTGGAAGGGGAAGATGGGCAATGTGAGCAATAATGGATCATTTTCTGAAATGGAGGGGAAGGGCATTTGGATGCAGAGGGGACTTCTGTTTTGTTTTGCATTTAGAAAAATATCCCTCAAATTGTTTTCTACATTTAACCCAGTGTTTAATTAGTCATTTATGTAGTAAATTAGCTGCACTCTACCTCTTAAACAAGTTTGTGTCTACACTCCAACCCACCACCAGTGCCCTTGTTCAAACAGTTTAACCACCTTCCCTCTTTCAGACTCATCCACTGTAATCCTGCCACTAGATATAAATTTATAATAAATACAACCAATTAGGTTATTTCTTTGCTCAAAATTACTCTGAGGCTTCCTGTTGGCAACAGAAAACACTGCAACTCCTCTGACAGTTGTACCAGACACTTTATCATTTGGTTCATATTTTTCTCTCCATTATCATCCACCCTCCTGCATTTTCTCCTTTATACTCTATATTCCAGCAATTCTGAAATATTCCATGTCCTGAGAATGTGCCAAATATATTTCTAGTAGTCTAGAAAGATCCTAAAGGAATGTGTTTCAATCTAAGTATCTAACAAACTTCCTCCCATACAGACTCAGTGTTTATTCATTTATTTTTTCTCTCAAAGTTTTGCTGCTAAAAATATTAAAATTTCCAAATAGTCATAACTTAGACAAGAAAATATTTGTAACATTTTACCAAAAGGGTACCTTTCCTGAACAGAAACCTAAACATAACAGAAGAGTAGGTCTAGTTTGGGTTAGCATCATTACACTGTTAGCCATCTACCTAATGTCACCTCTTGCCATACTGCATACCTAGTAGTGGGGCTGTCATTCCAGCCTTGGAATATGGGAAAACAAAGTAAAGAATCCATTGCATTAATTTTGAGCCTAGTGACTCTGGTAGCTTATTGGTTAGAATTTAATTAATGGTTTCTGCAGATACAGAAAGTTATTTTATTTTTTTAAACCTAAAAATGACACTGGCTCTCATTTATTGACGATAAATACATAGGATAATATAGTGATTTGATTACTATCAAGCATGTGTGGAATGGAGGGGTCAACTATTGGTTGGAGGCAGCAGGGGTTTCCTGTATGCCATCTGCTCCACTGTTTGGCACTGAAAGTGGCCATGGGAATAATCAAGGAGAGGAGATGACTGAAAGTTAAATTTTTATATATACACATAATATTTCTGTTCTGTATAGTTGGCTGAAAGGGTTCCAACTTCTTTTTGCATTAACAAGAGTTTGCTCGGCTGTAAAGCTAGAACGTACATGCCATAGAGACATTTAGAGTGACAAATGTCATTTGTGAGACGGAGATTTAAAATAGGACTTTACAGAATACCAACGGGGCTTTAGAGCTCACCCTTTTCTTCTTGATTATCTGTAAGTTATTTTACCTGTCTGAAATAGCCACTCCTGTTTAGATCCTTAGCACATTTCTAATAAGTCATGAGCATCAGCTGAACTACTTGGTTTTTTTATAGCACTTCCATTCAAACACATTGTTCTATCTTTTGCTATGTCTCCACTGCCCCAAGAGATTGATCATCTTAATTTCTTATCTTTATATCTGGAGGGCCTTGCATAGCTTCCTGGCATATTGTAGCTACTCAGTGCACACAATAAATGAATTCTTTAATTAATCACTAAGTGCACAGGTAATTTAAGGAATTAATTAATGAAGATGAGTGAAAACAATTTCTCCATTTTAGTGCGAGCGCAAGATAAGAGAAGGTGATTAGCATAAATAAATATATACATTTAGTACATATGTAAGTGGTATTTGGGGTAAAAGAGATCTCCCTAATCAATTTCTAATTGTTCAGAAATAAAGAACTGAACACTTACAATAAATGAAATACACAGAAGAGATGCACAGAGAGACTATCCAATGCAGTTGCCCACTGTCAGTTTCTCAGTTGGTTCGGAACAAAACTTTGAGCGTATCCCAGGCTGCGTTCTATGCCATCGACTGGCCATGTACAAGGATAACACATGAGCAAATCACAGAGCATATAGGGGTTTTAGTGTGTGCTGAAGAGACAGCTGTGAAGATTTAGATCTAATTAAGAAAAGGCAAAAAGAACTGAGGTGTGAGGTCAAGGTTAACTCATGTAGGTCTTTCTTGGATGCTTGCACCAGCCAACTGGTGTAGATCCTTGAATCTGAGTCATAAAATCAAAGAGAGATGAAAAGAAAAGATTGGGAAATGAGAACTTGAGAAGAAAACTTAGAGCCAAACAACTTATTTCTGGCATGTAGCGTTTTGCCAACTTATTTTTTTAAAGTACTCAGTAAGTGCCTCCTCACTTTCTCTGTAGGACATCCCATAGAAGTTTCTATGTTTGGATTTGCTAAGTCTTTTAGTTTCAAAATAAAGCAGAGCAGATGGATTCAATGGCAAAAGAGTTTTAATATTGACTATATACCATTGACAGAATTTCCCCTTTGAAAAAGTAATTTCATCCCACTAAAAACCATTAACCTCAGGAACTTCAAATATCACTTTCCAGGAATTAATTAGAAAGAAAACTATTTCAATCAGATGAAACGGGCCCATTCTGGATTTCTGAACCAAACTCTGGCATTCAGAAGATACGGAACAAGATAGTGAGAGAGCTTAGAAACCAAGTACCTTGGAGGAACTGTCAGGGGAGTGAGAGTTTTTACCTCCCAGAAGACAGAGGTATTGAAGGGGACTCTAAAAACACCAAAGACAGAACATATCATTAAAAAATTGTGGACTGAGTGATGAACTGGATCACAGCAAGGTTTTTCAGGCTGGGAGTTATTGATATTTGAGATGAGAGAATATTTTTCATTGTGGGGTGCTATTCTGCACATTTTAGGGTGTTTATCAACAACCTTATCACTAGCCATTACATGCCAATAGCACCCATCATCCTCCCCCACCCCCGTTCTGACAACTCATTGCTGAATTTCCCTACAGGACAAAATTTCTCGAAGTGCCTGCCAATTTAGAGCCTCTATGAGTTTTTGATTTCTCTAATTCCAAAGCAACATGTCTCAATGTGTCAAATTTGGTATGATGAGCAGGAATCACTGCAGATTAATAATGGGCTTCCTATACTGTTCCCTCTTCCTTTGTGTTTTTTTTAATATTCCATAATAAAAACTGGCACTCACTTTTAATCCATTTATAAAACTATGTCTTGACAATTGCAAAGTTATCAATTCAAAACAGAATGTGCTTTGTGTAATCCTTAAGTAACACTGATAAATTAATAATAAAATATGAAATGTGGGTAAAAACTTTCCAAGTATTAATTTTCTTATTTGTATAAAAGGAAGTCAATCCATACTGCCTTAAACATGTAAGGAAAATTACTTTAACTTCTTAATGATTTTAATAATGTATTTTCTTAATTTCTTAGGGATATTTTAATAAATTATATTCCTTAATGTGAAAAAAATTTTAATTTTAGCAATAATTTTAGTTTTTCAGATTTTCTCTTAAATTTAAAAGCAGAACAAATGAAGTGCATTTATTTAAAGTATCAATATGAGCAGACAGTCTGTTTACAAACATCTATCTAGTCATCTTTGAATCCGACCATCAATATGTCCATCCATTTATCTACTTTTGTAGCTTTTTGTCTTTCCAAAAATCCATCCATCATTTATCCTTCCATCCTTCCTTCTTTCTCTTCCCTCCCTCTTTCCCTTCCTTCCATTTTTTCCTTTAATCCATCAATACGTCCATCTTTCTATTTGTACGTAAAAACAGAGAAAGGTCTACTTAATGACTTATTTGTACTGTTATCATTGTTACCATCAAATTTGAATAGCAGTAATTTCTGGGTTACAGTATTTGGTGCTATCTTCTTCTTTCTGCTGTCTCTTTCTTCCTTCTGCTTTGTGTATTACTTAAAATGTAAAATGAATATGAATGATTTTAATGATGTTAAAATGAGTATGCTTTAAATAGGAAAACAGATCAGACAGAAGAAAATTGTAGTTTTTACAGGCTGTTGAGAATCTGATCACACAAATTAATTTTGTCAAATGTAGGAAAATGACATTTTTTTCAAATGAGAGTTATAAGTGTTTTTACCAAGTAGAGCAAAAATATTTAAAGATAATAGGAACTCCAAACATTTTGTGGATTTCCCACAACATCCAACACAGTCCTGGATTTTTCATAATGTCTATATAAATATATATATAAAAAGCAGTCTTATATACAACTTCTGTTCTTCTTTCTCAGCCTGTGCCCCAAAGCCCCACACTTCATATCCTATCGAAAGCCCGAAACACACGTGGGCACTCCTGTCCTCCCTTAGAGCTCCCCTTTCCCTATGGTCTTGGCATTGCAACTTGAAGCACTCATCTCATCTTTTCCCATTTAGATTTGCTTTCCTGGATCCAGTTTTATTTCCCAATTTTGAAGAAGTTTAGGAAGCTAAGGGTAGAAAATAATCTTAAGATTATTTAAATATCAGACCATGAATTTCCAGGTCTGGCCTTTTAAATATAACAAGCTGGTGTCAATTTCTTGAGGGTGGATACTTCACACATAGGAGGCACAAATCATTGACTAGGAGTGTGTAGAACTACATTAATGGCTATATATTCTATGCATTTATTATGCATATTCTGTCTCACAAAGTGATTTGAGAAAATCTTTGTGTGTGGCTACTTGGCATGGAAAAAGACACTGGTTTTAGAAATCCCCTCTTGGAGATTATCTCTGGATCTAGCATTGCCCTGTATCAATTAAGCTCTGGATATATGGGGGAGACCCTCTAAGAAAAGCTTTATTCAATTACTTAGACAAAATAAGATATATATTTTTAAAATTGGAGTTGGCAGTGATACTTAATTTATATTCCTCTTTTTTTTTTTTTTCAGATGGCCCTGATGTCTGGGATCATTCCTAACAGACAGACCCCAAGGTGTGTGGCACCTAATGGCTTCCTTCCTTCATATCCCTGCAGAACCAAGTTTATCTTTATTCCCATCTTCTTTGGGTGTTTCAGTTGGCTTTTATTGGGTGAAAACCATGTATTCCATTTCTCCTGCTTCATCTTTTACAAAACTTTGGGTGTGAACAAAAATAGATAAACAAACATGTGATGTAGGTTTTATAGAAATACACAGAGAAGTGAGATCAACATGATGTGAGCAAGCCCTTCTTAAACATGTGTCTTATCCAAAGGGACAATTACTTCAGTCAGTGCTTGATTGGTGTGTCATAGATGGGGAAACACTGTGGTTATTACCATAGCAAATATGGCATTAGGTTTCCTCCTTTTATGGAAACTACCTTGTCAGAACAATTTACTTTAAAAAGTGGAACACCTAAAAACATAGGGTAGAAAAAAAAAACCTGCATGAGAAAATAGATTCAGTGCCTGCTATAGACAGGAGAAAGAGGGGAGAGAAGTAATTTGAAAAGAAAAGAAACAAATGAGTGTTTAGAAAGTCTGGAGCCAATAGGCGTAGGTGACCAGTAAAATTTTTTTAAGGCCAGGTGATCTCAAAATATTTGAAACAAAAATGTCTAATGTTTTGCTTTTCACATTTTTAGTCTTGTGTTATAACTAGATTCTAATGTCCTCAAACCTTCAATGAAAGGTCGTTAAATACAAAGAGCCCAATGGCAAAAGGACTTGGTGCAATGAATAGAGTTGCTTTCCAGAGGTTCAAAGTGGTCGTAAAATGGGAAGTTCTCTCATTCAGTTGAAAAAAGAAACAGAGGCAGGAGTGTGGAGAAGAAAAAAACTAATCAAATCCATGAACGGGCAGAGAGAGACTTGAACTTTCCTCTGAATGTGAGATGGCAGCTCAATCCTTTTTTGGTCCAATATCAAAGGACTGTTTGACCTAATACCTGAATTACACATTAAGCATCATTACAGACATTTTCTAAATGTAAATGAGAGATAAACTAGATCAACATACTGCATCAGAAACATCACTGGATGAGATGTAGGAAGTACGGATTTTAACTGAGATTCTGCCACCAGTTTTCTCAATGACTTTGACAAAGTTAATTATCTTCTGTAATCTCCAACTGTAAAACAGGGGCATCTATCTGACTAGGTGTTCTTTCGAGTCTTTTGAATTTCTAAAGGAGTTCTGAAATATGTCAACTGTGGTTAATTCTTTATAGACACAACCAAACTGTCATTCACAGGTTACGTCTCTATCTCACCATTAGCTTTACAGATTTTCTATTTTATTTATAGTACTAATACTCATAAAAACAGAGTGGTCATGAAACATTCATTGAAAAAAACTAATTCTCTAGTTTTTCTCTTATAATAGCAATGGATCAGGGTAAGAGAGTGATCTCTAAATGAATAAATCTGGCAAAACAGCATTTAGTTGTGTATGCAGCATTACCTCATAGCCATCATATCTATGGGGCTGAGAGTTTTCTAAACAATGGACAGTCTCTGTGTCTGGGACCTGAGCAACATGTCTCTCTACCTTAAAGCCATCTTCTCACTAGGACATTTGTCTCCGTGTTCCCCTTTTCTCCTTTGCAGCTACAACTTTCTATTAATGTGGAGCCTTTGCAGGCTAGCTCAGCAAATTCCACTCATTAAAAAAAAAAAAACAAAAACAACAGCCCCAAAAAAACATCAATCTCCTGGCTGAATTTACTTTCCTTCAAAGACTATAATTTGATTGTTTTCATGCTGTGAATTGATAGATGGCACATTCACAGGGGTACTGTGATTCTGAGCACAAGTGGAAGAGTCTAATGGTCCTGTCTTTGTCTGATAGGAGAAAACTATTATTATCATGCTCTCCTTTCTACTGTTGTCTGTATTTTCCCCTGAATTGATGAGAAGCTTAAAAATGGTAAAGAGATGTAACATCTCTACCTCAGTGAAGTCTGTAGGGCTCCATTGCTTGTTATAAGACATTGTGTGATGGCCAAGGCAGGGAACAAAAACTTCTGTGTCAAATAAATACAGCTTATATCTGAATCTGCTACTAGCTGTGTGACCTTAGGCAAAACACTTAGCTTCTCTAAGTGTTTCTGTAGTAGCAAATCACACAATCACGACACTTGCTTCACACTTGCTTCACAGTGTAGTTTTTGAAGATCAGATTAGATAATATATGTACAGTTTTCAAAACTGCCACAGCATAACCCTTAATACTAGTTACCATTATTTTTTTTTCTGTCTTAATGTGGATGGTACCATTCTACACATGTGAATTATGGGAGGGCACCAAAACTTTGGATATATAGACATCTTACAACATGTGCTACTTTCCCTTGGTAATAAGCATCTTATTTCCCGTTCCCTAACCAGCCAGCTGCCCCAAGCTGAGTCAGAAACTTATTTCTTAAGTAATTACATGCTTGATAGCAAATACTAGGTTGTTTGATTATCCACCTTGGCAAGTTTTAAAGAAGCATTTATTCACATGCCCAAGTTTTTGTACATATCATTTAATATAAAATCTAGACCTCTCCAACTACATTTCCTTTGATCTATCCAAATCCAACCAGTATTCACTGTGTCGTCATCTGTCTCTTAACTAAATAAAATATTTCATATGCCTAAATACTGTTATTAAAATGGCTCAGTTCCTTTAATAAGCTAATTGGTCCTCTCAGGTACTATTTCTCTACTGAATAAACTACTTTTTGTTAATTATATTTACTGCATATTAGTGCAACTATACCTCTTACCAAGTTGTTTAACCTTGATGTTCAAGATCATGAGCAATGCTCATCCTTGAATCACCTATGCCAGTGTATCATATTAACAGATACTAAATAAATGATAGCTTAATATACCACAGTTGAAATAAACCTAGCTACAAAAATCTTAAAAACACCAAGTCTTAAGGTTCTAGCCAATTCCCTACTTTCTTCTAGGGTCTTTATGTTTTTCGTAATGTGAATAAAGAAAGACATTGTGAATGCATTTTTTTTTTGAAGAGGAAATCAACATCACTATGTGAGTAATTGGTCATGTCCAAAGAATTCCATGAGTGTGATTCACCATGTCTGGTAAAGATATCCTGCCATAAAAAGCAAAATAAAGTTACTGAATCATAGAATACTTGAGCAGGAAGGTACCTTAAATTTTGCCTTTTCCAATATCTCTCATACTAATAGTATCAGGATCAAATACTATTGAATCAGAATGTATTTGATTGGGGTCCAAGAATTTACATTTAGCACTTTCCCTCAGTGATTCATTACGCAAGATAAACTAGAGAACTCCTTATCTTATGCAACACACTCATGATACAAATGAAGACACAAATGAGACCCAGGAATGAGAAGATGTTTAGCTGCGATTACCTTCTAATCTCTTTATTCCCACCACTGTTTGGTAGAACTTGGCCAATAGGAATGAGAAAACTGTTTTATCTTATTATGTCAATTGCTTAGTGTGAGCTGATCTGTCAGATCATACGGTTTTGACCCCAAAGGTCAGGAAAGAATCCCCAGTCATCCTTTCTTAGGATGTCAAGCAAATAAAAGAATTCAGAATAATGTAATTAACGAACCTTGCCTAAAACCATTGTCTTTAAGAGAAACACACACGCACTTACTTTAAATTTTGGGAATAAAACATACAATTTTGTTATTGGATTACATCCTCCCTTTATCAGTCAGACTGATTTGCTCGTAAATCTTTGGATAATTGGCTCTGCTTATGTTCTCACTCTGAAAGCCAGCTCTCAGCAGAGATGTTTTATACAATGTGACCCCCCTGAGGATATTTCTCTGAGTTTTGTTTTTACATTTTCTTTAAAACTTTTCAGTCTAAAAATAATTAGAAGGCCTGATGCCTAGTCAGAAAATGTACACTTGAAATTATTTTTAAAGGAACAGCTCTTTTGATGGCAAGGTTTAAACAGCTCACAATGAACTGATGAGTACCAAATACACATTTTTGGATTCAGACTTCTCAGACCTATCGCCAGGAAATCTAAATCTGAATGCACAGAAGACACTGCCTTTCCCCAAAATTCTTTCTTTTTTCGGTAGAGTCATTTTTTCAGAAACACACATGTGATTTGCCATCTCTTTTTCCTCCCTCCTTCCCTTCCTTCTCCTTTCTCTCCCTCCCTCCCTCTCTCATTCACTCGCTCTCACTCAAAATTGCTTCCTTCATCACATGCTTCATTTCTTTCAGTTCCTTAATGCCCCTTGTCCCTCTATTGCTTCCCCACTACTGTTTCCTACACCAAATGCCCTCCCATACCCCACCTTCTACACAGTTAACTGTTTAACAGTCTTCACAGCTCAACATGTACTACCTCAGGGATGCCTCTCCTAAACCTCCAGACTAAGTTAATTTCCTTTTACTATTCTCTCTCATAGTTCTGCATCGATTCAATTTATTTTTAAGATCCTCTCTTGAGAAAACCCTGAAAGTTAGGTAGCAGCCAAATTACAAGGGGCTACACCCAGTTTTCTCCCCTATGAGGCCAGTGGGTTATGGATCCAGGGCACAACACTTGACACACTAAAATAAAACAATAACCAAATGATATAATGCACCTCAAACATGATGATCTTCACTGGTATGAGGTATAATAGAAATGCCAGGTAATACTGCCATTACCTCCTGACTCCATTTATCTGATCACTCTTTGTACATGCAGAGTAAAGGTGGTGCTTCCCCAATGGCAATGTTGAGAATACATCATTAATTCAATAACAAGGTTAAAAATCTAACTTCTACTTATTTGATATATATTAAAGCCATCGCCAACTATTTATGGAACTTCTAAAGAGAAATGAGAAGAAACATGTAGTTATTATACTAAAGACAGTTTAAAGATTATTATATCAGTGATACTACTCAAATAGCTTTTGAAAACATAGTTTTGTCTAAGAAGTCATTCATGTAGTTTATGGGATCCTTATGATACACACACTAAGAAGCACTTGACAAAACAAACAACAAGAGAGCCTTGTCCCAGGGCCTGGGAAGTAATCATGTGAAAACAGGCAAAGAAGACCAAAGGAATTCAGTTCACCATCCCTTCTTCCTTCTGCAGGTTGCCCAAGGTGAGCAGCAGAGTTGTTTTCAAGTCTGTGACTGCATCAGATTGTTCTTCCATATACCTTGTCATCTTCAGAACAATCATTTGCCCCTGTACTCCCTATTCCTGTCCCAACTGTCATATGGTGGATTAGGAGGAGATAAAAACATCCAAACTGCTTTTGTCCCTTGTGCATGTTTATTATTTCTCCATTCTATTGGTTTCTCCTCAAAACAAACAGCAATATCCTCTCAGTGATAGTGGCTGTAGAACATTACAGGGACTCACATAAGCCAAACTCTTCTTCCAGATTATGCTAAGATTGACTAAAGAAGGAGGTATTTATACATAATTCACTAGCTGTATATAGACATTATTCTTGCTGATTATCAACTACAATGTTCCATTCAAACTTCACAGCAAACCTGTATGGTAGAAACCACTGTATTTTCATGAGTCATTAAAAAGAGTTTTAGAGAAGTTATATAATAGCACAAGGTTTATACAGCTTCTGTAGAACTTCCAAACCCAAGCATGTCACAGTGGAGAGAACAAATGAAGTCTTGATAAACTTCATGGTTGAATAGTACTAAGGTTATTATTCCAAAAAGAACTGTGGATATTTAAAATGATAGTAAGACTTTAAAAGGAAAAAAATATGATTGACAGGAGTCTTTGACTATGTATTTCTTTTCCGGCCCACTGACATATACATCTCCAATATGAAGGATATCACCAATACTGAGCTAACATTATATTCTACTGACAAAAAGAGCTAAAATACACTTAAATCAAATATACACCTAAATCATGAACATTACTTTACTATCCAGTGACATTATTTGGAGTGTTACTGTTAAGTATCTCTCTTTGAGGTAACTTTCAGACAATCCTCACTTTCCCACATCACTTGTAGGCACTTTTGAGAAAAGTGACTGGCTCTCAGATTTAGTATCTAGGAAAATATTTCTAATGTTAAATATCATTTCATAAAGATAACCTGACAACAATTCAACAAAATACTTGAGTCAGTTTCTTTCCTAAGCAGCTATTTAGTAATGCTGGTTTAAACAAAACAAACAAAACGGAACAAATAAAAACAAAAAACAAACAAAAGAACTTTCATGATGATGTGTTTGTATCCATTATAAAGCAAATAGATGTAAAAATGGATGTTGGTAGATACTTTTTTATTGGATTAAACCAATGCAAACTGCACATTCTGTCTAAACGTTTCATATAAACATTTAGACTGAATATATTTACAGATCAACAGCTGCTCAAACAAAACTGGCAAATCCAATGAATTTCATAGTTGAAGCCGCCAATCAGAATGGCATTCACATTCACCACTCATAGTTTATTTAATTGTGTTTGTGTACTAGCCCTTGTGACAAAAATGATTATCTATTTTCAATCACCTTTCCAGATGCAATCGAAACAAAGTTACTTTGCTCATGTTTCCAGACGAAATGAAGTACAGTGCAATTAATTTTATTTCCCAAACAAAATTCAGGTAGTACTATAAACATGGAATAATGTTTTGGTATCAGAATGCAATTATGCTATGCACACCCATTTCAGTAGAACATGTACAAAGACATTCCAATTGCATCAAACTTTTCTATTCTTATTCCATGTACAATTCAAAGCTTTGTAATCAAGAGCACTTGTAAGCCCTTAGGGATCTTGGTTTGAACATCTATCTCCCTTAGTGAGCAATCCTGAACCACACTGAAGTATAATTTAGCAGAAATTTGAATCTTACATGAGGAGACTGGTGTGTGGCAGTCAGTCAGTCAGTATAGGTCTAGATAGCATATGTGTGTATCTCAGTTCCATCATATTCTCCTTTACTATTCATTGTGCAGGTAATAAACTTTGGGAAGTGGTTAAAATTGAGTTTCTTCATTAAAAATGAGTGCCACTTGTTAATGCCAGTAATAAAAATCAGGAGAAAACAAAGATATCCTTATAACTAATGTTACTCTAACAAGAAATATTATGGTACCACTTTCCTCCCACTCCCACTCCCACTCCCACCAATACAAGAGTGGGGATCAATAAACTATTGTGGTATTAGGTTGGTTAATCCTAAAGGTGGTATAGTGTATTCCTCATAAATGACAATGCTATAATAAATGTAATTAAATATAATTATTTCATTTCATATAACATTTCCTTCGGGGATAATTTTTAGATCTGACTATTATTGTTCAGTCAAAGGAGGAAGAACTAAGACTTTCATGGAAAGTGCAATGCATTAACTCTTTTGAGTCCTCTGGAGTATCTTTTAAGTAGTAAGACAACATATTAGAAGTGACTAATCTTACTCACTTGGGTTTCACCTACATTCCATCTTATTCTGAATGCAGAAAATGCTATATTTAATTCTTTTACCCAAAAATAACTATTTTACCTCTGTTTTATTTATGTATTTTATCTAAGGAAAATTTCTTTCTTTCTTGAAATACTAAAGAAGATAATTAATCTTAGTAATAAACATATAAACTTTATGATATCTTCCCTCTCATCTTAGAAAATAGGAAATTCCAAAGTTACCCTGATACTGAAATTCTTTCCTTCATGGCCTTGTATTTGACAAAATATCCTTATAAATACTTCTATAACTGTTATACTTTCATGTTCAATTCCCATGTTCATGTCCAACCTACTTTTTATAATGCTGACAAAATACTCATATATCTCCTAGAGTATCATTTTTTTTTAAATTATTGAATTTCCCAGCTCACAAATTGTAATGGCCCCCTAATGTGAGCTCCCAGGAATTCAAACAGTTTGTTACATGCTTCATTTTAAATAAAAATCAACCTCTTTGAGTTATTCAAGCTCAAATGTCATCAACTCTAAAAAATGAAGGTGGGCTCAGAAAATATAATTTATTATTTACCTCCTTGCTGCTCTGAACTGTGGCAGGAGCAACCACAGATTTCACCTCTCATAATCTTCCCAATAACCCTGGGGAGTGCAGTAGGAAAATGAGATATAGTCAACCTACCTGCAAGTGCCAAAATTTGGGGTAGAACGAGTCCCTTAGATCCCAAAAGTGGTGAAGTTGTATGTGTATACAAAGCAAAGAAAAAAAAGTGGTCTGGAGATTTTTTAATAAGGTGAGTAGTCACTACGGGTACAAGACCTCTACATTTTATTCTCCCATCCCACAACAAAGGTCTTGCGGACTGCTACTGCTTGATAATAGATGCAAGCCCATGCCTACACATACACGTTTTGAATATCTTTTCCGGCCTAAATCAAGCCCACTTCTACTATATCTCTTTGAACATAGACCTCAGATTACTGGCTAACTTTTAATTGCCAACATCTACAAGCTCTGCTTCAAAAAGCTTGGCCTCCACCCAGTAACGCACATGCTATTGAGAGCAACTAGTATTGCTTCAGGGGTCACTGCGTATCGCTATTCTAAATAAGTATCTGCTACTGACTTACTATAGCTTATTATGTCCACTTAGATCCTTGTCTAGATATGACAACACGAAAGAAAACTGTGTCACAGTATGTATATGTGTGTGTATATATATGTGTGTGTGTGTGTGTGTGTATATATATGTATTCATTCATTATTTCATTTTCTCACAAATATTTGAGTTGACACCATATGGCAGGAATTTGACTAGTGCTTGCAGTTATAAAGGTGATACACACTCCCTGAACCCAAATAATCCATAACTATACTCGAGATTAGTGATTTTGAAGCCATTCTCCTTAGAGTAGTGAGAGTTCAAGAAAATATCAATATTTATGCATTGCTAATTCATATATAAATATTAGACAATGTAAATATATACCAATTGGAAAAAAGAAAGATAAATGGAGCTACATCTATGAAATAAGAAATTATGTAATCATGAATAATGCTTACATAGTTTTTATAACATGGGAATTTTTATGCATTAACATTACAGAAATGTAGGAATATATATACACACACACGCGCATGCATGTGCATGCTATATTATCCTAAACATATGCATACAAGGAAATTATATATAAGATAAATCACATTAAATTATTAACAACAGTTCTGTGATTAATCATGAATGAATTATGTGTGGTTATTTTTCTGAAATTTTCAAATTGCAAAAATAATTTGCTTTCTGAAAAAACAACACCAATTATAAAAATAAACTATATTCTGCCTTCCTGGTTGTATATATCACCTCTATTTTTAACAACCCCACTCACATCACTATGGATATTTTTGTCCAGCTTAATGAGGTATTATTCACAAATAAAATTTCATATATTTAAGGTATACAATATGATAATTTGCAATACATAGATATATTGTGTGGGTTGATGCTATCTGAGTAAAATTGTCCCTCTCATCCTTCTGATGTTACTTTTCTTGGTTTTTTGTTTGTTTTTTCCTTTGTCTGTGGTTCAAGGAGGTCTTTTACCCTCCCACTAGGTTCTGGGATTTTCTCAAAGGTATTCTTATCTGTGGATAATTGCTAGCTATTCTTTCTGTGTGGGTGATGATAGCCAGGGACCCCCTATTCTGTCATTTTGTGACCATCCCAATCAATATACGTATTTTACTTTACACAGAACAAGGCAGATATTATGATGAAAATACAGAAAAATATCTGTGGCCAACACACATAACAGGAAGCATTAGCAGTACAGCTTAGAAAAGTATCCTTTTTTTGGAAATGTGCAAAATTCATTCTTATCAACTAAGTACCCCTAAAAAAAGAAACAAGCAACATTTAGTCTAGTTCTTTAAAAACGCGACAGAAACAATGAAGAAATGACCGAAGCTCAACCTCTTAAGAAAGATGAAGGAAGACACTTTCCTCCACAGTGAGCTTAGCAAGGCTCATCAACTCAGGACACACTTCATAGCAACTAAACACACCCAGAGCATACCCAGTCTGCAGAATGTGGTTATTCACGCACTGGTTCTACAACAGTTACTAAGAGTAATTGATTGAGAGCAGACCATTCCCTTCCTCTTTTCAGCGCTAGTCTGTTTACAGTGAATGGGCATGATTTTAAAGATTTAAGATGGAGCATGAAGTGACCCTCTGTTAAGTAATAAAGGAGATGATAATGGACCAAATAAGAGAATAGTTAAGTAAGCTTAAAGACAACTTACAGGCCTGGCAAAGGTGAAGTTCCTCTCCCTTGTAACTTGGAAACAGAGTTCCTGTGGCTTGACCAAAGTACCAGCCACCCTTTGTTTCCTCAAGCTCTGCTGTCACTGCATAAACCCAGTGATGGAAAAGGCAGTTTTCTGGTGGATCACAAATAGAGAGAAGCCACGTGGAAGTACTGTCAGGAAAAGAAAGGAGTATTAGTGACAAAGTATTTCAGATGTCCTGAGAGTTTTACACTTGTAAGACATTATTCTTTCCTAAGAATTTTTACATGTGGTTTGATTACTCTAGATTTGAAGAGATGTTTGGATATAACATCACAAGGTAAACCTCCTTTCCTTCATGTAAAAGTTAACAGTAATAACATTGATTAAAAGCCTAGTTTGTGTCAGGGTTTTATAGGAGTTTGCTCTTTCCAACCTCACAACCATTCTTTAGGGTGCCAACTATTTCAAAGGAAAATGATGACAGGAAGATGACCTGAGTTTCAAGAACATATCACTCGCAGGTGAAATATGAAAACTGTTGCCTCTGACTCTAAGTTGAATAGGCTTTCAACTATATCTACTGCCTGCTGCAGACAGGTTTAAATATATGCTGTAAGAATAGTTAATTTATTTAACAGAAAACTCTCATGTATTAATTATATGACTTTCATAATCAAAACATGCTTCTTAACTAGCATTTTAATGTGAACTTTCTAAGTTTATCAAATAATTAGTGCCTTACAGACTCAAGCCAATTGTAGACCAAACATTGAGTAAATCTCTCTCAAGATTAATTTATGCAGTTTGTCTAAAGTATATATCACAAAAACATACTTAAATTCAAGCTCTCCCTGATTACAGAAATGGATCTTCAAAGAAGAGTGCTAATACTTTAAAGGATAGTCAAAATAAAGTAAATCTAATTAGAAGAGATGATTTAGGAAATATCAGTTTATAAAGCACGTAGGATTAGTAACACGGGTTTGAAATTCAGCTTTACCACTAATGGGCTATTCTCAGAAAACTTAGTTATATAGGTTGAGCTTCAGTTTCTTCATCTAAAAATTCGAGGTAATAATGGCCAAGTTGTAAGCTTGTATAGATGAATAAAAAAGGCAGAATACATAATTCACAGTAGGTACAGAACTTGTGTTAATAAAATAATTGTAGCAAAGTTAAATTAGAAAATTTTCCTTAACTGTAGTTTTCTAAGTTTTATTAATTCAACACATTTTTTTTTGTTGACTGCCATCATTTATAAAGTATTATCAGTCTGCTAGGGCAGTCATAAGAAAATACTACAGACTGGGTGGCTTAAACAACAGAAAAATTGTCTCAGAGTTCTGGAGGCTGGGAGTTCAAGATTAAGATATCAGCTTATTTGGTTTCTCCTGAGGCCTCTTTCTTTGGCTTACAGATGGTCACCTTCTTGCTGTGTCCTCACTTGGCCTTTTCTCTATGCGTATATATATCCCTGGTGTCTCTTCCTCTTCTTAGATAGGACTCTGGACATACTGGATTAAGGCTAACCCATATGATCTCATCTAACCTTAATTACCACTTTCAAGGTCCTATCTCCAAGTACAGTCACATTCTGAGATGTTGAGGTTTAGGACTTCAACACATGAATTTTGCAGGAAAACCATTCAGTTCATAACATCAAGCATTAGGGTAAGAAATAGAGTAAAACTATGTACAAAATCAGTGCATTCCTTGCCCTCATGCAATTTTAGCCTGGTGAAGGTTTAGAAGAATTAGAAGCATATTATAACACAATGTGAAAAAGAACTTTAGGGGAGTCACCAGGTGAGTAAAAGCAGAGTTGGACCATCCTACTCAGATGGGGGGGGGGGTCAAGAAAAGGGAATTATGAAACTTTTTCTAAAGCTACAAGTAATACAGAAGTAGAAACCACCTATGTACAGGTGGAAAAGGTAAAGAGTATTCCATACCCAGATTATGATGTGTGCGAAGTTCTAGAATTGAGAATCTGTATTTGGGGAATTTTCCTAAGGCAGAAGAATTGAGGGGAGAGAAAAAAATGTAGAGACGAAAAAAAATCATGGCACAGTCATAATTGTCCTTTCAGGCTACATCAGAACTATTGACTTTATCCTAATAAGCTTTGAGAACCTTACAAAAATGTATTAGATAAGAGTGACATGTTAACAGGGTTTTAGAAAAATTTATGATTAGAAGATGGAATGGTAAGAGACAAAAAATTAAATCAGGGATTCCAGTTATGAAATAGTTCTAATATGCCAGTCACAATGGCCTGTCACAGAAGTTTCAAAAGGGATGGAAAATGGGTTAATAAATTTATGAGCTACTTGTGAAGGTAAAATTCATATTTCGATTGGATGAAGAGCAATGAAAAAGTATAGAGAGAGTCTAAGATGGTGGAATAAACACTGTGCCTGCTTCGTTCCATGGACACTTTAAAATCACAACTAAATGATAGAAAAAGCAACCTTGAGAACCATCTCAAGTTTAGCTGAACATAAGTTTTATAACTAAGGATTTAAATAAGAAGCCATGTCAAGGTTGGTAGGAGGGGACAGAGAATTGAAACAGGCTGTCCCGAAACCTCCATGTGGCAGTTGAGAATAAGGAGGGATATCTTGGCCACAGAGGTGGCCAAAGGAACAAGAGGTCCGAGCCCCACACCAGCCTCCTCAGCCCGGAGTACTGGTGCTGGGAAGAAGAGTCCCACAACACCTGGCTGTGAAAAACAATGGGGACACTGACCTCAGAGTGACACAGAAAGCTGAGGGAAACCCAGACATCGCCTTCAAGTGCGGGCATAGACTCAATCACTCATGGGCACTCACCCTGGGCTCCAGCAGAGGGACAATGACTCAGGGGGTGTTAAAGGCATGTTGGGTAGGATGGGCAGACTGAGGTGTGTGACTTTGGGGCAAGGCTGGAGGACAGTCAACACTTTTCTCAGTGAGATCCTCCTGTGCAGCTGGTGGGTGGGCACCACCTTTTTGGTGTTGCACCCCCCCGCCCCACCCCCACCCCCACCCCCCGACATACCCACATCTGAATCTGATTGGTCTGGTGAGCTCCAGTCACTCCACCCAGCCAACACACTGGGACCCTACCCTGCAAAATACATTTATATGATTTTTTATGTGTGTGTGTGTGTGTGTGTGTGTGTGTGTGTGTGTGTTTCTCAAAAGCAATATTATGCAACAAATATCAACTTTCCAGAACAGAAAGAACAGATGGAGAGTTATAAACCCTGGGGTCGTCTTGCTGCACCCACTAGCAGAAGCACAACAATTAGACGCTGAGATTAGATTTGGGTGCAGAAAAGAAAGGAATAAAATACAAGTCAATTTATAAACAATACTTTTATGTCTGTAATTTATATAAATATTTCAGAAGTTATTTAGAAAAAGCCCCTTGGTAATGAGTTTCAATACATCAAAGCAGAAATAAACACATATGTTCACAGTGTCTCAGAGAATAATACAAATAAATTATTACACAATGAGAAAAAGATTGATTGGACTGATTTTTTTTTTTTGGAGGTGCTGTTTCTTTTTGGTTAATTCCATTTATTACATGAAGTTGCTTGAAACTTCTTAGAAGTCTGTTTAATATTTGCTTGTTAAATATTGTCATAAATGTTTTAGAGTTTGGTTATAGCTTTCTTCAGATCCATAACCTTGCTTTAATAACCCACATATATTCACATCCACTTAGCAGACACATTACATTGCCTCATTAAGTCACACAATGCATATAATTGCTTTACTTCCTACTGATTCTCTCCCAGGTCTAAGTCGTCAGAAAAGAACACACTCATAGAGCCTTACTGTCTGAAAGGCTATGGGCATCTGAAGATATCAAGCCAGGGCAGAGCCACCATCTCTCTCTCAACATCTCAATTATTTGTTACTTGGCTTTCAGCAGGCAGGTCAGAGTTTTTCTGGAGATACTGTCGACTCACTTGAATCAGAAAAGATCTCAGTGCTCACCCTTCAGTTATAGGAGGCCAAATGCCCAGTGGTTGCTGAGAGCTCCAAGGAGCTTTATACCCCTTAGGATAAAAAGTGGGATTTCCTGATCCAAATTTACATATAAAACGTTGACTCACTTAAAAGAAAGAGAGAGAGAGGTCTTCTCTTGATCACATGCTTCAAATCTTTTAGATTTACCTCCCTGATTCTTCTGGAAGTCTAACTCTGCCCATTTTCACACATTCTTAGCACGTCCTCAAGAAACAGGGAAAAGATAATGTGAAACTCAGATTGTCCAAGCCTTTAGTTGCAGTCTGAAATTAGACATGAATGGAATTTAAAACTTTCAGGAAAATAATTTGGGAGCACTGATGATTTCAGTTGCCTTAACATTCCCTCAGGCACATCTTACTATCCGTGAGTGTTTTTCCAAAACAGATGATTGAATTGAAACACCTGAATTCACTTTTATTGCTTGTTAAATGTGAGCATCCCTTTGAGGCATAAGTCTTCTCCATGAGAGACATAAAATGTCCTGCTGGGAATCCGGGTAGGTACTGTGTTAGGAGGGTGAAATAAGAAAGTTAGTGAATGCCTTGGTTATTATTTCAAGTAAGGTAACCTAGCTTAGTTCTCAGGAGGCCTGTGAAGGACTATATGATGACAGACATGCCTTATAAACTCTGTCTTATTTCCCTTATCTGTAACATTTAAATCTACTAGTGTTCCATAAATCTCTTACTCTATTCAGTGCTGTAAAAGGTGTACCCAATGTTTGAATGTATAAAATGAAGACAGAGCGGACCCAGGACATCAGAGGCTCCTTACCACCCCCACTTCAGTATTTTGCTGTGTATAATGCACACCCATATTTTTGGCCCAAACTTTCAGGGAAAAATTCTTTCATTTTAATTTTTTAATTCAATTTTGTATTTGTTTATGTTTAGATACTTGTTTTTTGTATTATAAAGGAATTATAGATTTACTTTTAACATATTATGGTACAAGAAATTTTATGTAATTATAAAGCATAAGAACAGACACAAGGTACAAGAAAATTTTTTTATATAAAAATTCAATTATCATATTCCAGGGTATTATTTTGCAAATGGATATCATTACTGATTTCTAGAGTTACACTTTTAACTTATAAACATAAATAAAAGATTTAGAAATTTATATTAGATGCAGAATTAGAACTACCCCTGTATAATACGCATCCTTATTTTTCCCTCACAAATTTGGGCAACAAAAGTGTGCATTATATATAGCAAAATACGGTATGTTCTACCTACCAGTATCATAGTCAGAGACATTTTGAAGACATAACCTTGAAATTAATGTCATTCAGACCTCCTGAGTTGAACACATAACTGAACGCCTTTAAGGCCTCTGTATAAACTTCTAAGATTCTGTGGGCAGGTGCAGAACTCCACGTGCCCTGCGGCCATGCAAATCAAGCCTCCCTTGTAAGTTCCCTCGTTTATCAACCCTTTTCCCCTTTAGAAAAAACAGTGCAGCTCGCTGCCACATTCATTTGATTTTGTATAAACACGGTTTTCTTGAGGTAAATGCTGCAGCTGCAAGCGCCGCCAACGAGCATTCTCCCCGCCAGAAGAGGGTTAAAATGGCCACCTACCAGCCTACAGTGGTGCACCGCTTTCTTCAGTCTCTCCTCGCCCTTTCTGTTGGAGGACCAGTTAGCAAACCAACAAGGAGTCTGGACCCAGGTGCCCAAGCAGCAGTGGAGGCGTTGGCTGTTTGTTGGTGGGCACTCCTCAAGCTGCAGCTTGCCAGCCCTGGGCAAGCGCTAGCCCAGGGCAAGTGCATGGTGGTGGAGGCCAGTGATTTACTCACGCCAGATCCGGGTACTTGGGTGTCTGTGGGGCTGGCTATAGGCTGATTTATGAGGCGGCAGGTGCTGACTGTGGGCATGCGCGTGGCGGTGGAGGCTGGTGACGTAATCCCGCCAATCCGGGTACTTGAGGATCTGTGCAGCTGTGAGGGCTGACTGGCACTGCTGCAGGCCCAGGTGCCTCCGGTCATCTGGGGTGGTTCTGGCGCGGCCAGCTGAGGAGGCGGATCACAGGAGCAGGTAGGGCCTCTGGTGGCTGGCGTCCGTAGACGCGTGCGCAAACCACGGAGGTCTGTAGTGGCTGTGCCGACCACTGGTTTCCTCAGTGGCGACAACTGCTGGTGTCCACTGCAGAACAGTCGTTGGGATCCACAGAAATGTTCTCGGGGATGAAAGCTGCAGATGTCCGCAGCATCTGCAAGGGCTGTTGAGGTCCTCAGGGGCAAAGGCCGCGGGAGCAGGCCTCTGGAAACTTCCACATACGCTCACAGCGTGGTCACCACCCCTGCATGGCTGATACCCATCGCTTCTGCTTTCTTTTTCTAGCGCTCTCTAGACCGAGCCATGCCATGGGTGGGGTGAGACCGAAGTGGGTGCTGTGCAGAGCCCTGAAAGGCTGGGGAGGCTGGTTGCTCTCCCCCACTTGCTCTCTTCTTCGTCAGTGAAAAGTCTCTCAGGTCTGGAGTTCCCCCTTGGCGCCAAGCAGAGCGAGTCTGGAGGATGGGGTGAGGCAGACAACTGGAAACTGCTCCCCTTACACTTTTTGTGCAGTATTGTTACCCAGCCAAATGTGGGTTTGCTTCTTGGTGAGCAAAGAACCAGATGACACACCATCATAGTTAACCACACGGAAGATTTATTTGCAGCAAGTAAGACGCCCGTGGGGACGAATTTCCGGAGCTATGGCTCCTGGAACTGAGGAGCTTCTGTGCTTCTATCTTGCCAAATTAGTATATACTCATGATGGAAATTTTTGTCATGGCATGTATAGCATAGGGTTGGAGCAGGCACAGTGGCGGGTGATGCTTCTTCGTAAGTGCTATGTCGCTCACACGTCACGTGCTCAGAAAATGGCGTCTGAACTCCGTCCAGAAGCAGGGATTTTACTATTATCATGAGCTCTTGTTCACTTGAAGTTCATAATGGCTGCCTCAACCATTCCGTGCAGATCCCTGGAAAGCCCCTTAGCAGTTTCTGCCGGCGATTACTGGGAGGCCTCGTCTTTTCCCGGAAAATAGGGTATCTGCGCCGTTAGTGGAAAATGTAGTAACTCTCAGCTTAGCTAGGAGCGGCAGCACTATTGTCACCAGGCTGAGGATCCAGCCGCTTGCTGCTCCTAAGCCAACTATCGAGAGACAGGGGCGGAGGGAAGAAAAGTAGGTTTATTCCAAACGGCAGCGTTTTGGGAGGACAGAGGACTCATGTCCAAAGGCCATCTCCTCCAGCTTCACAAAGAAAAGAGGCACCAAACCCTGGAAAGAGGGATAAAAGGGGCTTCTCGGGGTCTCTCTGGTGTGTCTCAGAGGTGAGGTTGTTGTGGGTCTCAGGGGAGGGAGAGAATCTCTGGTTGTTAAGGAGGAGATGGCTCAAGGCTGTAACTTGTCTGAAGTCAGTGTCCTAAGCCATGAACAGATTTATGAGGCAGGCCTGCAGTTTTGAGAAAACAGTCATTAAATACTAAGAAGGTAGAGTTTTTAACCCATTTGTCCTGCACTTAGCAAGGCATGTATTGTTGGCCCTGTGTAAACAGAGCTACCAAGGGGTGCCTGTATCCTTTGGAAGAGAGTCATTAAAAGCCAGTGAGAAGGGGATGGAGAGTGAAGAAAGAGGGAAAAAAACGTTCAAAACATCACAAGCTGTCTTAAACTGAATCACATTGTTAAATTGAACAAACCTAAGATATAGTGCCACTGTGTCCCTTAACTAAAATATAGTGTCATGGTGCCACTCTTATATTATGAGGTTTTTTGCTCTGTTTCTTAGGTGTTGTGGAAGCTTTGTAAGTGGACTCCTGAGCTCCTGCAGAGCTGTTTTCACTTGCTGATAGCTATTTGTTCTTTATAGGGAGACTAAGGCTGTGGTCTCCTTCTCCACCATCTTTCACTCCTGCCCACTTCCAAATAAATTTTATGGAAAGCTTTTCTATAGCCACAAAAATATGCTTCTGTAATTTTGATTGGAATTAGGTTAAATCTGTAAAAAAAAGTTGAAAGAAATGACATGTTTACCAGGTTGAATCTTCCAATCTAGGAACACAGTATGCACTTCCATTTGTTAAGATCTTCTTTCATTCTTTCATCATTGTGTTGCAGATTTCAGAAGACAGTTCCTGTTTATGTTTTCTATATATTTATGCATAAGTATTTCATCTTGGAGCTTGCAAAAATATCTCTATTTTAAATATTTACAATATTGTTTTTGAATTCCAGTTTATAATTGTATATTGCATTTTTAGTACACAGGAATACTGTAAATTTTTCTGTGTTGATATTGCATCCTATAACCTTGTTAAATTCACTTATTAGTCCTGGGAGGTTTTAATTTTTTGTTTTGTTTTGTTTTTAGGCTTCTTGGGAATTTCTACTTAGATGATTATGTCATCTGCAAGGAAAGACAGTTTTATGTATTTCTTCATTTCAAATCTGTATGACTTTTACTTTATTATCTTGTCATCTTGCCCTTACTAGAGCTTTCTGTTTCATAGAAATAGTGTGTTTAATAGGATTGGTATGAGTTGATTCCTTTGCCTTCTTCCTAAACTTAGAGGAAAAGCAGTCTTGTACTATTAAGTTAGGTGTAATTGTTTTTTGTTTTTGTTTTTGGTAGTTGCCCCATATTAAATTAAATAAGTTATTTTCTATTTCTAATTTACACAGAGTTTTTATTAGCAGTGGATGTCATTTTGTTTAATACATTTTTGTTGTAAACTGATATGGTCATGTAAAATTTCTTCTTTAGATTATGACTCTAAATGTAAGTGTAATATGTTCATTTGTTTTCAGATGTTAAACAAGACTTGCATTCTTATAATAAACCAAACATGGTTATGGTTTATTATTCTTTATATATTTGTGATCTTGAATCCTATTTAATAATATTTTGTTGAGGATTTTTGAGTTTTAATGTATCACTTTGAGAGTTAAAATGGAAATAGTAGTACAAGTGAGAATATTTTATTTTCCAATTTCCCACTTCAAGTCCCACCCAAATTGAAAAAGGTCTCGAGAAATATTTAAGAACTGATCTAGTGGGCTACAATTTAGAAACAAGTTCTGTGTAAGAGATGAAGTCCTCAGTATCCAAAGGGGTCTGAGCAAAACTAAGAATAAAACTTAAAGAATTTCCACTGATGTGAATACATGTCTAATATTAGAAATTAAAAACAAAATATAGAGGGAGTAGGAAAAGGGAGTGGGGAGGGAAAGAGGGTCTGGCCACTCGATAGGATAGTCAGAGCAAAACAGGCCAGATTTCTTCACTCTAATTGAATATGGCCTATACCCATGAAGACCTTTCCTTACGTTCTTGAGCATCTATAATCTTTCTAATGCTATGCATGTGTATTTCACACTTTACATATGGTTCTTTCTAGTCATTTGTCATAGGCATCTTTTCTCCCCTTCCTAATGATATATCCATTGTTAAATAGTGTATTTTATACTTTTACATCTTTCATTTTTTCTTCATGTATTACCTCAATTTTTTCCCTGCACAACACTAAAGCAACATTTACCAAAATACAACTTTATTGTTGGATATAAAATTCCCTACCCCAATCAAATTTGCTAATACACTTAAATAAATTCTACAAATCTTCCTATTTGACAATATCAAATTGAGAAAATTAAAAAAAATTCCTGATTTCAGATAAAATTATATTTTTAAATGGTAAAGTATAAAGATAGTAAGACCTGTTTACTTATTAGCTTAAAAACAACAGGCTGTTTTCTCCTAATTAGAAGACAAAGAGAGAAAGAGTATTGTATTCTTATTGGCTGTATTGACTTAATTTTATGCACTTAATATTTTTCATCCTAGGTATTCCCTATAATTAGCTGAACAAGAGATTTGAAATAATGCATTTTGATAAAAGCAATTACATAAAAGTGCTTTTTAAAATTAATTGGCAGCCTAATGTAGCATTTCTCAAACTGTGTTGCTGGATATGTTATTGAAAACAATCTATGATTTCTATGTAAAGTTTGAGAAATGCTGGATTACACAAAGGCAATGGGTATTCAGTAGTGAGATTTTTCAGAAAATATTGGCATGCAAGAATCTTAAATAAGGATATACTGGGCACCACTTATGAAACTATTTCTGCTATGTGTTTCTCTCTCTTTCTCTCCTTCTCCCTCTCTTTCCGTTTCTCCCTCCCTCCCTGCACCTACTCCCTCTATATTTTGTTTTTTTTTTGTTTGTTTGTTTCTAATATTATACATGTATTGATACAGGTGGAAATTATTTAGGTTTCCTTTTTAGTTAGAAAGTAAAATCTAATACATAATTGTATGTTTGCATAAAATGAAGACAACCTGATATCTTTGCATTAGAAAGGAATAAGGATTTCTCTGTGATTTGAATATAGAAACATGGCATAAAACCTGACTCATCATACGGTACGCACAGCAAATTCATGCAGAATGCAAAGGAAACTGCCACTACCATATATTTTCAACCTAAATCACTAGTTCACCTATTATGTATGACCTTGTGTTGCACATTAATGATTTTTTTCTTTATAATTTATTGGTTTTAACCTATGATTCTGTTTAAGTTTTAAAGTTTTAATGTGTGCATAAAGATTTTATATTTAAAATAATGTTAGCTTGTATTTAAATAATTTTATAGTGTTTTAAATCAACTCACAGGATGAATGATTCTTCCTCTGGGAAGAATAGTTTTATTATTCTAGTTTTAGAAACACTGTCACATGATGGACAGCATCTTAATCTGCATTTATTCAGTAATGTTTAAGTTTCCTAATTATTGACTTAGAGCTAATAGATCACTCAAATTGTTGGAACTGACATCAAGAATAAAAATAAGTTAGTAATTATAATCCCCAAATAAACTAGCCCCTCAAAAACATTTTTCATAAAGAGGAAAACCTCACTCTACTTAATACCATGTTTCCTAAGACTAGAAATGTGATCATAGAACAAGTATAAATTTTGGCAGTTTCTGGTTGAATGTTACTTAGGCTCCAAACCATTCCTCTGTGAGTTTCCAAATTACAATAACATATACTTAATGTATTTTTAAAAATATTGTTATGGACATATATATTTTCAGAGATGTATGCATATAACCTGCCTCAGAGTGAGACTACATAAACTTTGAGAACAGATAGGGTAGGAATATGTGTTCTGCCACTTACTTTGTGATGCAGGACAAACATTAAAAACAGGAATAAGAACATTTTTCAAAAGCGTTCTCTGAGATTGCATAAAATGATGGTTATTGAATGTTAATTTTTTTCTCTCTAAGTACTCCCTATACAAATGTAATGGTAACAAGAAAAAAATAGACCATTTTGTATATTCATTCTATGTACTTTGATCTCAAATCTTTTTCCTCTGAGAGGAGCATTTAATAATATATATCAAGAACAAACGTATAAGCTCTAAATCTTACCTCAGTGTATCTTAAGAGGACAATGTTTTTTTATAAGACTGTATGCCCTCATGCTTTTATTGCATAAATGTAGTTTTCCAGTCCAAATGCCTTTTTGATGAATTTGATATTCAAATAAATATTAACATAATTCACATATAATGCACATTGGGAAGGTTATGGCAGAAAATTCAAGAGAAAACTTCTTTTCAGGATAATGTTCAAATGAGTTCATTGTCATAAAATTTATTTTCCTTCTCATTTGAGTTATAGTTTTCTCAAAACTAAGAATGTTTCTCACATTTTGTAAAGCTTTCTAATTCTGTGGAACATAGAGTCTGTACAAGGTACAAAACAGGGATGAAAACATTGCAAATTATCAACTATTTAAACTCTGAAACATTTTATGTATCTACACCTTTTCTTTTGTTTTAGTTAGACTTAATCCATGCATTCAACCACCATCACACCCAACGTTCTATAGATAAAAGTTTGGTGTTTATAAACTGCATGTATTCACTTTTTTGGTGAATTTGCATGCCTATTTAAACTAATCGATACATCTTTAGTTGTTTATGGTATTATTATCATCCTTGATTTCTTTCTTTTAAGTGAGGGAAGAGAAAATAATGTTAGTATGTGCTAGTGGCTGTGTCATTTTACACACTAATGTTGTCATCAGGAGAACCCCAAGAGAAAGGTATTACCTTGCTTATTTTATAGTCGAGTTCACTGAAGCTTACAAAGATTAAAGGGGAAATCATTAGTTATGCAATAATTAAGTGATAACTCTGGATTTGTTTGCCACCTACAACTTCAGTCCTTTTAAAAACTAGGCACCTGTCTACTGCGACCTTATCACATATACTGTCTCAGTTTCTTCTCTGTTTTGAAAATTCAAACATTAATCCTTTTTTACCTGTTTTACTGAGATTCATCTTACTTGTTCACAAAAAATCCCTTTTAATATATACTCATAATTCTCCGTTCTTCTTCCTTTGACTTGACACAAAGCCTATCGTTTCCTGGCAGACCTCATAAACACATGACCATGTGCTTCCTGGTTGCATCTGGTCTGTGGATGACATTCTCAATGATTAACAAATTTGACCTAAATAAATGTACCCCTTGCAGGCCTGCTCCCCTAAGACACTGTTTTCTGTCTAGAGCTACTGAGCTTCTGAGGAAATGCTGCCAGAGGCTGAGCTGCACAAGAAGGTTTCCTGCAGTGGCACATCTGAAGGCAGAGAGAATACTGAGACAAAAGCCAAAAGAATATAGGTGATGGTTGCAACAAGGAAAGTTTTCAAGCTCACACCTAGAAATTTACAAACTTGACAGATTTGCCATTCTTTTCAGAAAACAAACCTTGAGCTTTCAACATATGTCAGACAGCATATTGGAGAAAGGAAGATTAAAAATCAGGGAAAGAAACTACCAATTCTTAGGCACTAAGTGTGTGACAAGCATTGTAGTAGACTGAGCATAAGTGTTACATTCTACCAATATGTTTTTTATTGGTAGATAAAAGTTAATATTCATTGTGATGGTTAATTATATATGTCAAGTTATCTAGACCAGGGAGTGCCCATACCTTCGTCTAATATTATTTTGTGTCATCCTAAGGGTGTGTTGGGAAGAGATTAACATTTGAACCCATAGACTGAGTAAAGCAGATTGCTGTCTCTAATGTGGGTGGGCCTCAGTTGAAGGCCTGAAAAGAACCACAAGGCTGACTATTCTGGGTAAGGGGAACTCCACCTGCCTTACTGCCTTCAGGCTGGGACATCAGTTTTTTTCTGCTCTGAAGTCAAACTGAAACATTACCCTTCTGGAGTCTTGAGCCTGCTGGTCTTCAGACGAGAACTCACACTGTCATCTTCCCTGAGTTATCAGCTTGCTGCTGACTGCAGATCTTGGCACTTGTCAAATTCCATAATCACTTGAGCGAATTCCTTATAATTAATCAGTAAGTAAAGGAAGAAAAGTATAAAAAGGAAGGAAAGAAGTAAGGAAGGAAGAAAAGAAGAAAGAAAGTTAGTTAGTTAATTATATTAGTTTGTTTTTCTGGGTAATCCTGTCAAATAGACCTATGTTAACATGCTTGGGACAGGAGATTTCAAGGACTGTGTGATAATCCATTTTCTCATTCATTCTCTCATGACTTTACCCACTGGTGTGGGCCCCAGCAGTTTCTAACTGAGACATAGAAACCTCAAAAGGGACATCCTTTTTAAGAAATCTGATGCCACTTAAATTTTTATCTCTGATCAATTCTCTCTCCACCCCCAAACAATCAGAAATATATTTCTGGAGATTGGCTACTTGCTTTTTTTTTTTCCCATTTTATTGATCAGTTTTTCAAACTACAGTAATTTCTTGCCATGCTCATCGTTGTATCGCAACAAAGTGTCATTGCTATGTTGGATGAAAACTTTAATAAGCTGACTAATTTTTACTAAAGTGCACGTACTAAGTAAGTTTGAATATATTGGTATTTTACATGGAAAACTGGTATCACTTGCAAGATAAAAATAAATCTAAGAAAGCAAGAGAAGACCATTAAATTCTAATGAGCAAGACTTCATTGCTCTCAAGGCTCTGCACCTGAGTCAAATTTCTCTTTGTTTCAAGTGGAAATTAGCAAGAATTAGAGATATGACACTTTCTCCTTGATGTAATCAGCTTGGCTGCAGGATAGTTCAAAGAGAAGAAACTTCTTACTACATACTTGAATAAATGTTTAAAGAGGCACTTTTTAAATACCTCTAAGTACCTCTAAGCACTGCATTTTGAAGAGGTACTTTTTTATTATTATTGACCATTTCCATCTTTCATGTTAAATTTTACCTTCTGACCATTCTTTTCCTGGAGTCATGGCTTTCTTTCTTATGCCAACTTTTCTGCATAGAGCCATTTTCTTTGGTAAATAACTGCCTTCCCAGTTCCATAAAATTAACTAAATTATTGGCATATTAGAATAACCTGGGAAACTTTTGAAATTTCTCTACTTGAAATCCTCCCTAATGTGATGAAACAATCTCTGGAGTTAGAAGCTAGAAATCTGTATTTTTAAAGGCCGCCTCCATCATCAACTCTGAGGCCAGAAACCTAAGTCCAGTAATGTAGGATCTATTGTTCTCAGTGTTCATGAATGACCAAGAAGTCCTGACCAAGTGGAACCAATATCGAGATGCGAAGTTCAAAGAAATGAAAATGTCCCATTAAGGAACCACAAGAAGTGTTAGAAGCAGAACAGAAGTCTTGGACGCTGCAATAGAGAATTTCAAGAAGAAACAGCCTCCTGCCTTGTGCTTTCAGAGTAAAACTGAGTGAAAGATGGAGACAGGAGCATTTCAGTACAATACAAGTAAAGTAAAATTTTTGCGGTAGCAGAGTGGCTCCATAACGTATCCTAACAGTTCTTGGTTTTCACTATTTCCCAAGGTAGGGATTTGGGGTTTAGAGATAAGACATAGGACTTCCCTTGAGAAACTTGTGGCTGAGTAGGAATGACATAATACCAAACACTCATAGTGACACAGCAGTGGCTGAATGACCACATACTCTGGCATGACTGAGCCTGTTGCACAGGTAAAAGGTGAGATCTGATGACATCTTGACTTCTTTAATCTCTAAAATCCCAAGTACTAATACTGAGTTGTTACAGAAGTATTCTATCAAAAAGGGGAATGTATACATATACAAGGGCTGTCTGGGAAAAATCCAGCCATTGTCAATGTAATGAGAACTGTTTCGTGGCTGGATACTTTGTGGACAACCCATATATATCTCTATATATATTATACATACATGTGTATCTGTTTGAAAGACATGACATGCATTCTATATGTAGTTTTCAACAATCCCCCATTTATTCTCCTTTTATAGCAAAGAGGAAAATGCATTAGGACATGGAAAAGGCAATGCTTCCTTCCCACCCACCATTCTGTTTTGTTCCTATTACAATTCTTGGTAACTTTATTTGTAAGAGAAGGAAGTAAGTTAGCTTTGCTTTGGCTCTGGCAATTCTTTCTTATTATTTGCAGTGAATGGTGTAATTTACAGTTCTTGTGTTAGGGATCGATTGCAATTTTAGGGACCTCTCTTTACCATTCGTGTTACCTTGCATTGAACCTAAGGCACAATTGTGAAGGTAAAAGCGGTTTTGGTGCCCTCTTCCCTTTTCTTCCTTGATTCCTACATCCCCTTTCCTGCAGTCAGACACCTCCTCTGTGCTCCCTGGCACATTTTCAGAGAACTGAGTGTCACTAGTGATTGTCTCCTTTTTAATGCATATTTATTAATTTAGTATGGCCAGCGCTGTGCCAACTGGATAACACACAGAAAAATGCTCTTTTTCCTTCCTAAAGTTTACTGTTACACAATAATGCAGCGAGGAAAACTACTTGCAAAATGTTAGGGTGAAGAAAGTGCCCAAGGAGGCCAAATGAGGGAAATGATTTCTAATTGATGGGGACATTTGATTTTGGCCTGGAAGTGTTTTGTGAAAGTGATGTCAGATGTAAAGAACAAGTATGTAGGAACCACAGGTAAACTGTACATGGACTCTGGTGAGTGGATCATGTGGTCTTAAACATATGTTGGGAAAAGGAAATTATATAAAGATATATAAAGATATAATGGGTAAAGATAAATTGCTAAATGATTCCAAGATGGTATTTTCCCTTAACATGAAATCTTTAAATAAATGTAAACCTTTTGATAATGACACATGCATGTTAAGTAATATGCAGAGAAGAGCCTTTTTGAGTTAAACACTGAGTACAATTGTCTAACTTTATAGCAACATAAAATTGTTAATATGTATTTTCTCCATTCTGTGTGTTTGCAGTGCCCTGGCTACATTCTTCCTCTTTTCTAAGTGAGAAATTAAGGCTTGTAGGTTTGTAATATTGTAATGAAGAAAAGACTGAAATGACAATTAGAATAAAAATATTCAAGTTCTTGAATGCCAAATAGAAGCAGAACATTATTAAGCAGCCCACCAGAAGCTTGCTGCATCCTGCTATACTTATTTATTTTTAAATCTTTATAACATGTATTACAAAGAAAAGATGTGACAGCTATAGGAAATTTGAAACCATAGAAAAATATATAAGAGAATGCAAAAGTCATCCAAAGTTTATTACTCAGAGATAGAAATTATTCATTTCCTTCCAGTTAAATATGAATACATAGCCCCAACACCCATTTTTGTCATCAATAGAGTTGGCATCATATTGCATGTACTTTTGGGTACTTATTTTTTTAACTGGCTCATATCTCATTCTATTAACTAGTCTATAAAAATAGAACTTCCTGAACCATGTTAAATTATAAGACTGATAGCAATTACTCTTTGGTATCTGATTGCTCTGCGTTATATTTCTAAAGAGAGATAGATGCATAGATTTATTTTACTTTTATCTCACTAATAGGCCTTACACACCAGAGTAAGGAGAGGCCTACTAGTTGGAGGTTGCCAACCATTCCATTATATGGAACGTCCATGGAGCTCCACAGTTGGCTGTCAGTTGTTGTACAGAGAAATGATCCCATTTGCAGTATAGACCCATTTATTAATAAATCCACTGTTGGCCTGCTAACTGAAGAGATAGTCTTACCCAGAACGTCAGGTTTTCATGCAAGCTGGCAGATGGAGTACCTGACGGCAACCATCTCTTGCATGCATGCCTTCCAGGAACCTTCCTGACACCCCTTCATCCATAGCCTGTTTCTCTGTTTCTGTAGCTGCTTCTTACTAGCCAGCTGTTTTCTGCATGTTCTAGACCAGGGGTAGAAGTAGCAGTTAAGGTCTTGATGTGGGTGAGAGAGGAAGAACCCTCAGGCAGTCTCAGCTGAAAATCGTAAGCACTGGTAGAAGAATGACTGCAGAGTTGACGAATAAATCATTTCTGAACTGAGGTAAGACATATCAATAAAGCGATGAAGGGATTCCCTCATATATTTGACTGGTGGGTTCCTGTGATCTGTTGCGTAGCAAATGTGAGCTGCCAGTTTCTCACTCTGGTTCCAGTTCTTGTCAGTTCCAGTCCTGACATTTTTTGGCAATAAGTAAATCTAATGTTCAATCAACTTTTGATTTTTTTTTTCTTGCAGATTTGGCTTAGCACCTATAATGTATAACCATGACTCTCTTTAAATGAAGCCTGCTTTTATATATGATCATTTCAGGGATTCTTTCTGACTTGAACCTTCTGGCATTTCTAGATGCCTCCTCCACCTGTCATGAAATATGCCCTATATTTTAGGGACTGGCTGAAGGCCTTTTACTTGTATCTGGTTTACTTGTATCTGTTTAAATTACATTGACATTGATGTTTCATGAGAGAATCTCTTTGGTTTTCTGACCTTACCTTCCTCTATGAATTCTATGAATTCTTTCAGACCTGGGTTGCATTATAATCTACTCAGTTTTCATAGTTTTATATCAGACTTACTTTGTTGCCTGGGAAAAGAGATTGGGAATTTCTATGGGTTTCTAATTATTTAAGTCGGAAATTTGGAGAGGCTGCCCTAGCAACTCTTGGTTGCTAAGATGCCATTTAATACTGGAAATGATTCCAGTGAAGTTTTTTGTGGAAAGGAATGAATGATTGGTACTATGACTTAAAGGTAATAAAAACTTGGCTGTCACGTGTGGAAAGCTTTAAAGTAGAACTGAATTTGAGAAAAATCAGTTAAAAAAATCTCTGTAAACCTTTAAGCCAGAAGTAATCAAGGCCTGAACTAGGGTAGTGTTTGTGACAACAGAAGGACTGACACCCTCAGGCTCTTGATTCAAAGCCAGGCAAAGAAATAAGGAAGAAGAAATTCTGTTGTTTTTAGATTACTTGAAGAAAATGATGCTGGGCTACTTAGTTAAACATAGTAAGCTTCAATTTACTTTTTAATTATCTTTTCTTTCTTTTTTGGTAAAAGAAATAAAGGTTAAAATAATAATATAAAGAAAATTGTGATTATTAAATTAAATAATATATTAGAAAGAATCTGGCACACATTATGTATGAAACAAATATTAGCCCTCATCATTTTTAGAATTAAATAACTCTAAAAATAATAATTCTAATAATTCTAAATTTATACTGAATTGATTCTCTTTGGCTATTTTTATGTTGATCTGCCCTTGAGTTAAAAACAAATCTTTCTGTTGTCTTAGTTTTATTAAGCTGGATAAATAGTGTTATTATCTTACTTTGTTACCTTGTCCCTATATCAGAAATAAATGATGAGCATCACTATCTCTGGGGCCTGTGGGCATTATCTCCAGTTTTCAGAATTGTACATCTTTCCCATGTTTGTTTTCAAGCTCATGTGTCTCACTAAGATAACTCAATGTTAGCTGCAGAATTTGTATCATAGTATCACTGAGGCTTCCTATCATTTGCCATGGCTGAAACAACCTGACATGAAATATAACACTATAACATGTCAGGTGGAAAATTTAAACATAGCTTTTTCCCAAGGAAGAATAGGATCTTTATATTTTAAACCACACTATTTCAACAGGGGGAAAAAGTTATGATACGGTATTGATTCTTCTAGGGAGCTGAGTTAGCAAAAATCTCTTTCTACTTAAGGATTGTTCCTTTCCCTCTTTGGGCACAAGAACAATTCTGAACAAGCTGCTTCAAGGCTAACTAAAATCCTTTAAAAATTACCTTAGGAAAACCATTCTAATGAGTACCTAACTAATAAAATTGTTGTTTACAAAAGTCTTATTAATTTCTGCTCTCACGTTTTCCTGGTAAAAGCTAAGTAACCAAGGATATTCTGTTCTTCACAATTTACAAGTCTTTCTCCTTCCTATCTGAACTATGGAAAAGAGTTAAAAGTAAAGCAGTAAAAAGGAAATAAAAGCTAATTATATAAGAAAGCTGAGTTGTTGATAGTGCATCGGTTTCCCTTAAGCAATGAGTCTCATAACTATTTTTTTTCCTGTTCTCTGTCTCCTTTCACTATCTTATCTGCTGAATGTTGTCCTTGACTTAATCAGAAAACAGACTTTGGTTCCTTTTGATAAAAATAATTCATAAATGCACACTTGAGTTTTCCTTCTGAGAACTGACTTTTTCTATACTTGATGTCACTTTTATATTAATGATCTTTTCTTGATCATAGAAATCACTGGAAGTGAATAAAGGAGCAAATAATCACTCAGTGATGATGTGGATAATGATGACATTATATGGTGATATAACTAGTTAGCTTCTGATTACTTATTAGGCAGTGAAATCATGCCACATACTTCCCAAGCTGGTGGAATGGTGGGAAAACACAACACTTCTATAGGGTAGGTCTGTTTAATGTTTGCTCCCATTTCCGTACAAGGGGTTGAGGTTAATACAAATGAAATTGTTCTCCTGAATTACTCAGTGTTGTTATTAACAGAACCAACATACTGACCTTACTGATTCTCACTCGAAATTTCATATGCCAAAATAAATCATCTGCCAAAATAAAATTATGTAATTAATTGGCATAAGTGGGTTAAAATGTAAACTTCTTACTAAGATTATAATCACATCATAGCAGAATAGATAAGGATATGAATTTTCAGTTGAACAGTTAAAAGGGTGTTAGAACACAATTTACGCTATACCCAGTATGTGACTGACCAATGCATTGTACCTCACTTTCTTCATATATTTACTTTTATCCTGTCATCTTTACAGGCCTGTTGTGAGGCTTAAATGAGATAATGCATATAAAGGGCTCTGTGTAGTACTTATAAAAAATAAACATTCTGCAAAAGGTATTTACCTATTTCCCTTTATCTGTGAAACGTTGTTGTATTTTCCTTTATCACACAGAGGAAATTGACATACACTAGACCATTGACAACAAAAAGAGTCACAACAGACACTGTTGTTGTTGATAAATCATCCTAAATTCAGAGACATCTAATTTTAGGCAGATATCAAAGGCTTTGGAAGGTGGCAGAGAGTCTTATTCTTGCTGTTATCTTGAAAGAGCTTGGAACAGGATTACATTTGAGAGGCCTTCTTGAGGACCGGCTTTGCTCTTAAGACTAAAAATTTATCTGTGTATGTAATACCTTGTTTGGATTGGTTAGGATGGTTGGATTTTACATCCTGGTGGAAAATTCCAGCAGCATCTTCTGTGTTCTAATTATTGCTTTGAATTTGCCCAATCCACTAAAGTTGTGAAATACAGTTTTGCATGGAGCCCAATGACATGTCAATCACAAGAAGAGGAGGTGGGATTTAAATACAGTTTTGTGCTGATGCTGCTTCTACTTTTTGGAATGCTTTGTCTACTTGGAGCATATTATATCATCCTTTCAGACTCAATTCAAATGTGTCACCTTCCCAGAGCATTCCCTCACCCCTCCTCCCATCAGTAAAAAAATGTTACCTTGTCTCGGTAACTACAAATAGTATTAAGTAATGGTAAATAGTCATTGAACACTTCCTTTTTCTGTGCCAGGCATTGCATTGTGCTACCTCTTTATATTAATTCTTATAAGCATCTCATGTGAAAGCATCATTGCTATGTCCATTTTCATATAAGGAAATGAACGCTAAAGGATGTCATCAAGTTTTCCCAAGGTTACAAAGCTTGTCTTGGGTTTTCATCAGAGAAGATAAATGTGCTTTGCACAGTTGATGCATAAACTAGGCTCATTCCAGAATATTAATAGAATCAGTTAATCTTTTTATTATAACCTCCCCAATTCTCTGGAAATATTTGTCAGATACAGAATATTAATAAGTAATTAAAAAAACAAGGTACTGAATAATTAAATCCACAAAGGTCTGGATTATCTTTAATGCTTTTTAATGATATTTTTAAAAGGGAGAGTTTCAATAACATATGTTTGGGACAGCAGATGAAGAGACAAGCAAGCTGTTCCTTCTCATTGTTTATTCTCTGAGGCTGTTGGTGGGAAAGCAAAATGCCAAGGATGGTGATACTAGGGTGTGATGGCTGAATGCCTGTGTCTGGTCGTATACTGTATTTCTTTCTCTGCTAAGTTTTGTTTTCGTTTGCAGTTCAGAAGTCTTTTTCTCACTTGTGCATTTTTTAAAAAAGCATTTTTAATTTTGATGGTTTTGTGTGTCTATTGTGAGTTCACTAAATTAATACCTTCAAAGTCCTCTATCACCAAGTTCACAGGAATTGAAATTATGGTACCCATACTGTGTAATATGAATCTTTCTCTAAAGAACTATCATAGTAAAAGATAAAAAGATAGCTAAAAAGAAATTAGCTATTAAGCCATAAAAAGACATGGAAGAAACTTAAATGTATGTTACTAAAAGAAAGAAGTCAATCTGACAAGACTACATACAGTATGAGTCCAATGACATGATCATCTAGAAAAGGTGAACTTATGGGGACAGTATAAGGGTCAGTGGGTGCCGGGGGTTAGGGGATGGAGAGGAATAAACAGGTTGAGCACAGATCTTTTTTAGTTCAGTGAACCTGCGCTGTGTGCTATAATGATAAAGATATGTCATTACACATTTGTCCAAAGCTGTAAAATGTACACAGTAATTGAACTCTAATGTTAAACTAAGGACTTTGGGTGATTATGATGTTGCAGTGTAACTTCATCAATTGTAATGAACAAACTACAAGTATACTTTGGTGCGGAATGTTGATAATGCATGTGTGGGGGTAGGAGGTTTAAGGAAAATCTCTATACCTTCCTCTCAATTTTGGTGTGAACCTAAAACTGCACTTTAAAAAATAGTTTTAAGAAAAATAAACTAGCATATGGTCACCTCAATGGTAAGGCCAGGGAGGTAGGAAGAATTTGGATTGTAAGAGTATGATGCATTAGGATGATATGGGATATTTTTCCTATGAGGACCCAGATAAGTAAACTGAGAAAGATAATGAATAGGTAGGATTTTCATTTTTCATCTATTTGTGTGATGTTTTAAAAAGGAAAGTTACTGGAATAGCAACATAAACAGGGAAATATATAGGAAATGAGGATCTTCAAATGATCTGATAAAGCAGACTATTAAAATAGAAAAGAATTGAGGAGTAATGCAATGTGACTAGAGCTTAAGACATGGGTAGTGAAGATGGGAGTGCAGATAATGTATTTAGAGATTTCTGTGAAAAAATCAATTGGACATGGTCAGAGGGTGATGACTCCATGTCTGTAATATGACTTATAGCCTGAAAATACAAGAATTTACATGAAAATTAGGTGCTTTGAGATGGGAGATAAAATGAGGTTTAGAAATATAGAGATGAGGGCCCTGTGAGGGAAGTTATGTGAACATAGATCCAGGGAGAAATGGTTAGATCATGATAATTATTTTGGCCACATGAAGATGAGAAAAGGCAATCTTCTGGGATTTCTACAGACATTAATTATCATAATGACTGGGCAGAATGGGCATGATTCAGGGTCCAGGAATTGAATAGCAATCACTATTTGGAGGTTTAGTGAGATGATACTTGTTGAGTACCTCACTGAAACAGGCAGTAGTTTATTATTTTGTACCCATGTAAATATATTAATCTCACAGCAACAGATAGATTGTCATTCTTTCCTTTAATAAATGTTTATTTAATGTATCTTGGGTTTCAGATACTGTAATCATCATTTGATAATTGTCCTTTACTTTTAAATAAGAAGATACATGCTTAGAGATAGGAAGATACTTGTTGGAATGACAAGCTAGTAACTACCGGAGGTCGGGTGAACCTGTCTGTGTTTAATTCCCAGGTCAACACACCTCTTTCTGCACCACTTTGCTTTCAAGATATTGCACCTAAAAATAAGCTTGCTTGTATACTAATTAATTATATTTCAGTGGAAGTGCATTGTTTAGGATGGGGTCTGCTCTCTAATTAGATTGACAATACCAATGCTGGGCTTTTAAAGTTTTCTAGTCAGGCATACACAGAGAAAACAAGGTATCTAGGTGGTACAATGACAGACACAGGATAAGGCTTATCCATAGAAATATCGATTATATTGTAAACTCAAAAATAATTAAAGGTGTCATTATGTTTTAAGAGCTATTTCAGCTGCATGTGGGTTAAAGGATGACCTCCACGTTATAATGAGGGCAGGACTCAACTGCAATTCATATGTCTTAGCCTCACTTTACCTCCACTGTTTAGGATGCTTTCTCATCTATGGTGTGTGCACATGCATATTATTGAACTTAAAGGGATATTGAAAATTCCTCATAAACTATATTTTCTGTCCAACCTTGGCAAACATTTTGTAGACTGTCCTTTGATTTCCCTAGGGAAGTGTTCAGATGGCATAAGCCCCTTTGCTGACGGTTGGAACAAAGTCCAGGATTGTCATTGAATGCTAGTGTGAAGGACCAAGTTTGACCCTGCTTGCCCGGTGACCATCTCTTGTTCTGTGGAAGAAAGCTCTTGAAAGTCTTCAGTAGATCCAAACTTAGCATGCCCTTATCTGAGAAGAGCTTCTTGTCTCTATCTGTGACTCAGATTATTTTTTTGCATATTAAATTACAGGAGACAGTTCCAGCTGGATCCATCAATGTATTTATAACTCAGCCACACAATTTTCCTGCAGGCGGAAAATCTTGGCAAACATCCTCCTAGCCTGGCTGCGACTTTCAAAGATGAGAACAAGAAAATAATTGTGGCTGATTTTATATAAAAAATTTTATCTAAATTCTGAATATAATGGGAGAATTTCAGTTCCTTAGCATACCATAGGCACCATGGCCACTAACAGAGAGGACAAGCAGGGCAATTCAGGAATTTGTAGTCAGAATATAATTTCTTCTGCCTTTCTTGTATCTTATTCTCAATGAATGACCTTTGGAAACAACAGTGAGAATGTCCCTTGAATTCTATGAAAGCAAGTCACATTTTCATTCATTAATGACCTGGCACAGTCTCTAGACCACTGTGCTGGATGCTGGAGACACACTGTCTCATTAATTAATGAGATGGATTTGATTTCCTAATATGAGAAAACTTAGGTTGTGACAAGTTAGTTAGTGTATTCTGGGCACAGAATTACCTCCTATAATTTGTTATAGCTTTGTTTCTGAGGAAAATTATTTAAATAATTGCACATATATGTATAATGTAAAGTTTTCTTCTCTGAAAGAAGTTGTGTATGTACATCTTTCATTCATATATATCTATATTTTTTAATTTGGCATTTGACAGCAAATCAAGCTCACAGTAAGTCTAAGTAAAAAGGCTATGTGTTCAGTCACAACCAAACACTGTGGGTAGTTATCTCTGTCAGGTACAGCTATAAAATGGTGCTCTCTTGAATAATCTCTTATATTTACCTGACCATCTCTGAAGTTGAAACACGCCTCCCCTAGTAATCCTTGATAACATTCTCATCCTATATCTATAAATTTTAGCACAAAAGAATCTTCTGTTCCCCAGTAAATTTCATTTAAAAACACCAGGTTTGAGTCTCATTGGCCTGTCATAAGGGATTAAAGTATGTCTTCTTAAACTAACTGCTGCAGCCAGAAGGGAAGGTTAGACTGAGAAGGTCAGCCTGTATTATGTACCTTCTAGCAAAATTCTAGTAAATATATAGTAAAATCTATATATTAGTTAATAAAATTGTATCAATGTTACCCCAGTTTTGATAATTGGACTGTGACTCTAGGAGATGTTTACATAAGGGGGAGCTGAATGAAGGCTATGTGGGAACTCTGTGCTTTCTAAAGTTCTTCCATTAGTCTAAATCTATTTCAGAAACATCTTACAGAAGTTACACTGAAGCTATTGGATTAAATGACCCTAAAGACTTCAAAGTGTAAATATCTGTGAAAGGCCTCACCTAGCAACATCCTTCCATCATTTAGATTAGAACTTTGGTCTCCACAGGTGGTCATTCCAGTTTTGGGTTGCTTTCTTCTTTGCATTCACAGACCACTTCTTTTTTATATAGATACTGTTGATTATAAAAGCATGTATTTTGATGTATATGTTTGCATAATTGGTCTCCCCAGCTAGGTTAGGAGCATCTTGAGAGTGAGGTCTATAGGTTATTCATCTTTAAAATTTCAGAATCAAGCAGGCCACAAACGCATTAAATGTTAGTGGAATACATGAGTAGGAGTGTGCTAGTTTGTTAATTCATATAAGCATCTTGAGTCACAGACTATTATTTTAACTACCTAATGGTTTGGCTTTAAAATACATATTTAAATAGAATTTTAGTTTATATTGTTCATTTAATTCTTTCATAGACACAATGGCCCAGTACCATGTAACATCTAGGGAAAACCTACCCTGAATCTATTTCTCAGGAAAAAAAAGGAAAAATGCTAATATCATTGCTGTTTTTATTTATTTTTATGTGTGGGTTGTAGTGGGTAAGGTAAGGCATTGAGAATTTATGCATTTTCCTACCAATATTTATTAAGTATCTCAATGTTATTTTAGGATATGGTCTATACCACTCCATTTTAAGAGATTAGTGAAATCATTTAAAGATGCAGGCAATTCAGTGAGGGAGAAAATCACTTTAAAGTGTAGCATATCAAAAGTGAACTCATAGATCCTCTACCCTACCCCCTGCTATTGTTCCCTGCTGTCTTTGGAATGAACCAGTTTTCCATCAGCTCTGGTGTTGTCATCTGATATATATCCATCAGCAAACATGCACTGAGCTCCTGCTGAGGGCAAGTGTCATGGGATAAAACGATATTGGATATTGGAAATGCTCACCTATCCGAATATGTCTTATTGCTGATGTTTTCTATACCCTATCTTTGCTACTTCCTTACTAATGAAAATTATTAAGGTGGATTAGATGTAAGTATGTATTAGGCAATGCAAGTTGTAACTTTCCATAAAAAATACATACTCCATTTTATTTCAGGGGAATGTGTTTACATGTCTTGTTATGGCTAATATAATAAAGTCTGGATGGCTTTCTGAATTTCTGGTGACATTCAGAAAGAGGAAATCAGGTATCCATCTGTCTGGGGCTGACCAAATGTTGTAGGCTAGAGATGTAGTGTGCTGGGAGTGCTCTGTACAACATAAAGAAAGTCACAGAGATTTTCTGAATAGACATGAAACCATTCTGGTGATAAAATTCCACAGAGTTTCTAATAATAAACTAAATATCCAGACATTATTATTAGTCAATCTACTGAAAATGAAAACTGACCTAATCCCTACCTGCAGTGAACTGATTTGTGTCCCCCAGAATTCATAGGTTGAAGTTCTAATTCCAAATGTGATAGTATTTGTATATGGGACCATGGGGAGGTAATTGGGTGTAGATGAGATCCTGAAGGTAGAGCCCCCATGATGGTGTTCATGCAGTTATTAGTCATCCATGTGATGACACAGCAAGAAGGTGCAGTGTACAAGCCAGAAAGAAAGTTGTCGCCAGAAACTGACAATGCTGGTACCTTGATCTTGGACATCTAGCCTCCAGAACCGTGAGAAAATACATTTCTGTTGTTTAAGCCACCCAGTCTATGTTGTTTTGTTATAGAATCCTGAGATAAATACAACCTCTCTCCCTCCCCATGTTTAATGACAGTTAAGCAGAGTTGTGAACACATTCAAATGCACTGATGAATATTATTTTCATTGGATGTCTCTTGACTCTGAAGGACTGGAGACTTGACTTGATGGGGAACTTCAATATGATATTGGGGGACCTGGAAGTAATCCAGATTACTTCAGAAAAAGCTTTTGCCGGTAGCATGACACTTCATACTTCAGAAAACCCATTACTTAAAGCGAGTATCAGCTGTGGGAAATAACCTGATGTTTGACTGTAACTTGGTAAAAGAGATAGAAAACTACAGCTTGTTTTCTGGTTTGATCAGTGAAGTCCAAATGTAAACAGTTTCTACTTAAGATTCCCCATGTCAAAAGTGTTTTATTCAAATGGTCCGTGCATTTGGCTTAAGATGATTGAAGTGCAAAATTTGTACTCATCGGGTAGTTATGTCTTCCTGTATAATCTCTAAAGACCTGTGTTAAATCCATTATTACATGCTCTAGGAAGGACTGCACTTTGACCAAGCCTAACAGAGATCTAAAACTTAAGATCACTGGGAAAACTTATAATTCTCAAAGATCATGATTTTTAATGTATGAGCTTTAGTAACTGAGTGTAGAGACTGAGTTTCTGATATCACACTATGGAGAGAGTCTTAAGTATTCATTTACCTTGCCCATAATTTCTTAGTTAGTAATACTTTCTCAATTTTTAAGTCTCTTAAGGGTCTTTTCAACTTCTCCATCTTCCCTATATTTATGTCTTACTAATTTCCCAACAACAACAACAAAAAAAACACAAGGCTAGGTGCTATGGGTAATACAACATACAATACATGGCCGTGTATTTGAATAACTTACATTGAATAGAAAATAATATAAATATAAAATTAAATATTTATGCAATTCAGGGGACTGTCCAATGACTTTTTGCTTTTATTCCTGGAGGGAAAGTTAGACCTTGGCATCATGGTGACTGAAATGCGAATGAAGAATACATTAAGTGGTCTGAGCTAAGATTCATGGATCAGCAGGAAATGGAATAGTTTAGGGAGAGGAAGGCAGCTATTTCAGACAAAACTCCCCCGCTCCCACCGCAAGAGAGCAGTTGGTTGGGGCGAGACTGGAAATAAGTTTGCATAACTAAAACAATATAAACAGAATCAATTGATCCAGGAAATAAAATATTATAAAATATGTTTTAGGAATTCTAAATAAACAGCAGTTTATTGTAGAGTGAACTTGGTAGGTGGAGAGAGTAGGAGGCACAGAAGAAAACAATGTTACAGAATTTGGATAGTTTAAAGAAATATTCTCTTCTCCCAGCAAGGTTTTAGGGCTTAAGGAATTTTCAGTAGAAACTAGTAATTTAACAAGAATTTTTAAAGAGTGGGTTAGGGAGGGGAGAAAGGGGAGGGGGTGGGAGAGGAGGGGGGAAGCTAAATATAAGGTGATGGAAAGAGAAGTCACATTAGGTGGTGAACTTATTATACATCAAGTTGACAATGCACTGTAGAATTGTATGCCTGAAACCTATGTAATCCTTGCTAACAGATGTCACCCCAATAAGTCTAACAATAAAAA